>JAPZAG010000265.1:0-89950 GCA_027475135.1 Bactrocera correcta | reverse complement strand
ATAAGATTACGGATTTCTTCTAAATGCACTGCCGTTATACCGTTAAGGCTTTATGTAGACCTCATTAAGCTAAAAAATGTTTATTAACTTAATATGTTAAACTTATGATTTGAAGCATTTCGATATCGATTGCTAAATGTGTATATACAAGAAAATCGGTTTTATACTTGAATATAAGATTACGGAATTCTTCTACATGCACTGCCGTTATGCCGCCATGGTTTTATATCAACTTCAATATGTTAAAGAAGGTTAACTAACTTAAGTATGTTAAACTAATGATTTGAAATATTTCGATATCGCTTGCTAAATGTGCATATACATTTTATACCTAAATATAAGATAACGGAATTTTTCTAAATGCACTGCCGTTATGCCGTTAACTTTTTATGTAGACTTCAGTGCGTTAAAGAAGGTTTAATAACTTAATTATGTTAAACTAATGATTTGAAGCATTTCGATATCGATTGCTAAATGTGTATATACAAGAAAATCGACTTTATACCTAAATAAAAGATTCCGGAATTCTTCCAAATGAACTGTCGTTATGCCACCATGGCTTTGTATAAACTGCAGTTCGTTAAAGAAGGTTTATTAACTTAAATATGTTAAACCAGTTATTTGAAGCATTTCGATATCGACTGCTAAATGTGTAAATACAAGAAAATCGACTTTACACCTAAATATAAAATTATAACATTACGGAATTCTTCTAAATGCACTGCCGTTATACCGTTGAGGCTTTATGTAGACTTCAGTGAGCTAAAAAATGTTTATTAACTTAATATGTTAAACTAATGATTTGAAGCATTTCGATATCGATAGCTAAATATGTATATGCAAGAAAATCGACTTTATACCTAAATATAAGATTATGGAATTCTTCTGCGTGCACTGCAGTTATGAAAGTTAAAGAAGGTTTATTAACTTAAATATGTTAAACTAATGAGCTGAAGCATTTAGATATCGATTGCTAAATGTGTATATACAAGAAAATCGATTTTATACCTAAATAAAAGATTACGGAAATTACCCAAATATACTGCCGTTATGCCGTTATGGCTTCTGTAAAGAAGGTTAATTATTTAAATATGATAAGCTAATGGTTTGAAGCATTTCGATATCGATTGCTAAATATGTAAATACAAGAAAATCGACTTTATACCTAAATATAAAATTATAACATTATGGAATTCTTCTAAATGCACTGCCGTTATGCCATTAGGGCCTTATGTAGACTTTAGTGCGCTAAAGAAGGTTTATTAACTTAAATATGTTAAGCTAATGATTCGAAGCATTTCGATATCGATTGCTAAATGTGTATATACAAGAAAATCGAATTTATACCTAAATATAAGATAACATAATTCTTCTAAATGCACTGCCGCTATGCCGTTAAGGCTTTATGTAGACTTCAGTGAGTTAAAGAAGGTTTATTAACTTAAATATGTTAAACTAGTGATTTGAAGCATTTCGATATCGATTGCTAAATGTGTATATACAAGAAAATCGACTTTATACCTAAATATAAGATTACGGAATTCTTCCAAATGTACTGTCGTTATGCCGCCATGGCTTTATGTCAACTGCAATTCGTTAAAGAAGGTTAATTAACTTAAAAAAGTTAAACTAATGATTTGAAGCATTTTGATATCGCTTGCTAAATGAGTATATACAAGAAAGTCGAATTTATACCTAAATATAAGATAACGGAATTCTTCTAAACGCACTGCCGTTATGCCGTTAAGGCGTTATGTAGACTTCAGTAAGATATAGGGGAATAATTAACTTAAATATGTTAAACTTATGATTTGAGGCATTTCGATTTCGATTGCTAAATATGTAAGTACAAGAAAATCGACTTTGTACCTAAATATAAGATTACAGAATTCTTTTAAATGTACTGCAGTTATACCGATAAGGCTTTATGTAAACTTCAGTGCGTTAGAGAAAGTTTATTATAAATAACTTAAAAATGTAAAACTAATGATTTGAAGCATTTCGATATCGATTGCTAAATATGTAAATACAAGAAAATCGACTTTATACCTTAATATAAGATTACGGAATTCTTCTAAATGCACTGCAGTTATACCGCTAAGGCTTTATGTAGACTTCAGCGCGTTAAAGAAGGTTTATTAACTTTAATATGTTAAACTAATGATTTGAAGCATTTCGATATCGATTACTAAATGTGTATATACAAGAAAATCGACTTTATACCTAAATATAAGATAACGGAATACTTCTACATGCACTGCCGTTATGCGGCCATGATTTTATGCCAACTTCAGTTCTTCGAAGAAAGTTTATTAACTTAAATATGTTAAACTAATGAGTTGAAGCATTTCGATATCGATTACTAAATGTGTATATACAACAAAATCGAATTTATACATAAACATAAGATTACGGAATCCTTCTACATGCACTGCCGTTATACCGCAAGGCTTTATGTTATTTTCAGTGCGTTAAAGAAGTCTTATTAACTTAAATATGTTAAAATAATGATTTGAAACATTTCGATATATATATCGACTTTATATCTAAATATAAGATTATACCTAAATATAGGATTACGTTATTCTTCTAAATGCACTGCCGTTATGCCGTTAAGGCTTGATGTAGACTTCAGGAAGATAAATAGGGTTAAATAACTTAAATATATTAAACTAATGATTTGAAGCATTTTGATATCGATTGCTCGATGTGTTTATACAACAAATAGATTTTATACCTAAATATAAAATTACGGAATTCTTCTACATGCACTGCCGTAATGCCGCCATGGCTTCATGTCACCTTCGATACGTTAAAGAAGGTAATTTAACTTAAATATGTTAAACTAATGATTTGAAGAATTTCGATATCGATTGCTAAATGTGCTGGTACAAGAAACTTGACTTTATACCTAAACATAGGATAACGGAATTCTTCCAAATGCACTGCCATTAATCCGCCATGGCTTTATGTCAACTTCAGTTCTCTAAAGAAGGTTTGTTAACTTAAATATGTTAAACAAATGATTTGAAGCATTTCGATATCGATTTCTAAATGCATATATACAAGCAAATCGGCTTTATACCTAAATATAAGATTACGGAATTCTTCCAAATGCACAGCAGTTATCCCGTTAAGGCCTTATGTAGACTTCAGTGCGTTAAAGACGGTTTATTAACTTTAATATGTTAAACTAATGATTTGAAGCATTTCGATATCGCTTTTTAAATGTGTATATACAAGAAAATCGACTTTATGCCTAAATATAAGATTACGGAATTCTTCCAAAGGTACTGTCGTTATGCCGCCATGGTTTGTATCAACACAATACGTTAACGAAGGTTAATTATTTTAAATATGTTAAACTAATGGTTTGATGCATTTCGATATCAACTGCTAAATGTGTAAATAAAACAAAATCGACTTTATACCTAAATATAAAATTATAACATTACGGATTTCTTCTAAATGCACTGCCGTTATACCGTTAAGGCCTTATGTAGACCTCATTAAGCTAAAAAATGTTTATTAACTTAATATGTTAAACTAATGATTTGAAGCATTTCGATATCGATAGCTAAATGTGTATATACAACAAAATCGAATTTATACCTAAACATAAGATTACGGAATTCTTCTACATACACCGCCGTTATACCGCCATGGCTTTATGTTAACTTCAGTGCGTTCAAGAAGTCTTATTAACTTAAATATGTTAAAATAATTATTTGAAGCATTTCGATATCGATTGCTAAATGTGTTTATACAACAAATCGATTTTATACCTAAATATAAAATTACGGAATTCTTCTACATGCACCGCCGTTATGCCGCCATGGCTTCATGTCACTTTCGGTAGGTTAAAGAAGGTAATTTAACTTAAATATGTTAAACTAATGATTTGAAGCATTTCGATATCGATTGCTTAATGTGCTAGTACAAGAAATTTGACTTTATACCTAAACATAGGATAGGAATTCTTCCAAATGCACTGCCGTTAATCCGCCATGGCTTTATGTCAACTTCAGTTCGTTAAAGTAGGTTTGTTAACTTAAATGTGTTAAACTAATGATTTGAAGTATTTCGATATCGATTTCTAAATGCATATATACAAGAAAATCGACTTTATACCTAAATATAAGATTACGGAATTCTTCGAAATTACTGTCGTTATGCCGCCATGGCTTTATTTCACCTTCAATACGTTAAAGTTGGTTAATTAACATAAATATGTTAAACTAATGATTTGAAGCATTTCGATATCGATTGCTAAATACGCAAATGCACGAAAATCGACTTTATACCTTAATATAAGATTACGGAATTCTTCTAAATGCACTGCAGTTATACCGTTAAGGCTTTATGTAGACTGCAGTTCGTTAAAGAAGGTTTATTAACTTAAATATGTTAAACCAGTTATTTGAAGCATTTCGATATCGACTGCTAAATGTGTAAATACAAGAAAGTCGACTTTACACCTAAATATAAAATTATAACATTACGGATTTCTTCTAAATGCACTGCCGTTATACCGTTAAGGCTTTATGTAGACCTCATTAAGCTAAAAAATGTTTATTAACTTAATATGTTAAACTAATGATTTGAAACATTTCGATATCGCTTGCTAAATGTGTATATACAAGAAAATCGAATTTATACCTAAATACAAGATAACGGAATTCTTCTAAACGCGCTGCCGGTATGCCGTTAATGCTTTATGCAGGCTTCAGTGAGTTAAAGTAGGTTTGTTAACTAAAATATGTTAAACTAGTGATTTGAAGCATTTCGATATCGATTGCTAAATGTGTATATACAAGAAAATCTACTTTATACCTAAATATAAAATTATAACATTATGGAATTCTTCTAAATGCACTGCCGTTATGCCATTAGGGCCTTATGTAGACTTTAGTGCGCTAAAGAAGGTTTATTAACTTAAATATGTTAAGCTAATGATTTGAAGCATTTCGATATCGATTGCTAAATGTGTATATACAAGAAAATCGAATTTATACCTAAATATAAGATAACATAATTCTTCTAAATGCACTGCCGTTATGCCGTTAAGGCTTTATGTAGACTTCAGTGAGTTAAAGAAGGTTTATTAACTTAAATATGTTAAACTAGTGATTTGAAACATTTCGATATCGCTTGCTAAATGTGTATATACAAGAAAATCGAATTTATACCTAAATATAAGATAACGGAATTCTTCTAAACGCACTGCCGTTATGCCGTTAAGGCTTTATGTAGACTTCAGTAAGATAGAGGGGAATAATTAACTTAAATATGTTAAACTTATGATTTGAAGCATTTCGATTTCGATTGCTAAATATGTAAGTACAAGAAAATCGACTTTGTACCTAAATATAAGATTACGGAATTCTTTTAAATGCACTGCAGTTATACCGATAAGGCTTTATGCTAACTTCAGTGCGTTAGAGAAAGTTTATTATAAATAACTTAAAAATGTAAAACTAATGATTTGAAGCATTTCGATATCGATAGCTAAATGTGTATATACAACAAAATCGAATTTATACCTAAACATAAGATTACGGAATTCTTCAACATACACCGCCGTTATACCGCCATGGCTTTATGTTAACTTCAGTGCGTTCAAGAAGCCTTATTAACTTAAATATGTTAAAATAATGATTTGAAGCATTTCGATATCGATTGCTAAATGTGTTTATACAACAAATCGATTTTATACCTAAATATAAAATTACGGAATTCTTCTACATGCACCGCCGTTATGCCGCCATGGCTTCATGTCACTTTCGGTAGGTTAAAGAAGGTAATTTAACTTAAATATGTTAAACTAATGATTTGAAGCTTTCGATATCGATAGCTAAATGTGTATATACAAGAAATTTGACTTTATACCTAAACATAGGATAACGGAATTCTTCCAAATGCACTGCCGTTAATCCGCCATGGCTTTATGTCAACTTCAGTTCGTTAAAGTAGGTTTGTTAACTTAAATATGTTAAACTAATGATTTGAAGCATTTCGATATCGATTTCTAAATGCATATATACAAGAAAATCGACTTTATACCTAAATATAAGATTACGAAATTCTTCCAAATTACTGTCGTTATGCCGCCATGGCTTTATTTCACCTTCAATACGTTAAAGTTGGTTAATTAACATAAATATGTTAAACTAATGATTTGAAGCATTTCGATATCGATTGCTAAATACGCAAATACACGAAAATCGACTTTAGTTATACCTTAATATAAGATTACGGAATTCTTCTAAATGCACTGCAGTTATACCGTTAAGGCTTTATGTAGACTTCAGTGTGTTAAAGAAGGTTTATTATAAATAACTTGAAAATGTAAAACTAATGATTTGAAGCATTTCGATATCGATTGCTAAATGTTTATATACACGAAAATCGACTTTACGTATACCTAAATATAAGATTACGGAATTCTTCCAAATGTAGGGTAAGTTTGGGTATTGTGATATGGGTATAAGTTTTTCTTCCATTACTTAAAATTTCATAAACTAATACTTACAAAAATTATGCAATACTATTCCGTGCTTCATTGCGCAATATATCTCAAAGGGATATTTCGGTATCTCAAGTACTTTGAAAGATAACTCAATTAAACTATAGATGGTCGAAAAAGCGACTTCGCTAAAATGTATGGGTAATGTGGTATACTATGTCAGGTAAAGTGATATACTATATCACATTACCTATAAGCTTTCCTTAAAAAAAATAAAATAAGAACGAATTGCTAAATAATACATTTATTAAAAACAAAAAAGCGACGTTTTGTATTGTTGTAATATAATTCATTAAGAATAAAAAAAAAACATGACTATTCAAGTATGTACATAGAAACAATCAAGGATTCAAAAAAATGTGTACTGTTTTTAATTTTAAAATGTTTGGCAGGACTCGCAAACAAATATTGCTTGACCCAAGCACTACTTCCTTTATCCGTCTCAAAGTGTTTGTTGCAAAAAGCGTACGCAGTATCCTTACTAGGTGGTGTTTCCGCCCAACATTCCTCATCTAAACTGGGAAGATGCAAGTTTTTTTCCGACTCGCTCGAAGAAGTTTCCCTAGTTTTGGTTGCCCGTTGTGTTTTGGTTTTACGTGAATGCGGTATGTCTTTTACATTTCCTTTTTTCTTGCGCTTTTCAACATTTCTGATGCTTTCCTCCAAAAGCGCTTTATATGGTGATGTTGTTAACACTGTCGATTCTGATCGTTTGCCTCTGGAGCTGGTTGACAGTTTTAGCTTAGGTGGTGGGGATATCTGCCAAGGTGTGACGAAATTTTTCATCGCTGCCCTACTTGTGCTGGCCACTGGTTCTTCTAAAAATATATCTTCTATAGGTTGAGTATCTTTCAGCGGATTTTCTTGGCGTTGCTCCATAAAATCACTTTCCTGGAAAATATTTTTATCAAAGGGATAAATACCAGTGCATTTGAACCCATTAATTGCTATCTGTGCCGTTTGAACTTTCAGATAAGCCTTTGAAAACAGCTCAACTACATCAAATTGTGTCACCTTTCGGCCTTGCTCTAGCATAAATCGTCTTATTTCGTCATTGTAATATGTTTTAAGAGGACCCTAATTGCTTTATCTAAGGGTTGCATTTTGTGTGTACAATGAGGTGGCAATGATAAGATAATGACGCCATTTTGACGAGCCATATCCAAAACATCAACATTTCGCGTATGACTGTAGTGGCCATCTAAAATAAGCAAGATTGGGTTCTCTTTTGATGGATTAGTGAATTGCAAAAAGTGATCAAACCACGCGGTAAATATTGGTATTTGTATCCATCCCGATATGTGACAAGCAGAATCGGAACCAGGGGGAGCATGTTTCATTAAAAGCGGAGAGGGATTTTTTCTTGGAAAAATGAAAAATGGTGGAACAAAGGCTCCTCCTGCGCTCATGCAGCTTATAACTGTTATGAGAGATCCTCTTTCTGCTGAAGTCATGCAACCAATTTGCCTTTTGCCTTTTGCTGCTAAAATTTTTGGCTGCTTACTTTGCACGATAGACACTCCTGACTCATCAACATTCCATATTCTACCTGAATATAAGATTACGGAATTCTTCTACATGCACTGCCGTTATGCCGCCATGGCTTTATATCAACTTCAATATGTTAAATAAGGTTAACTAACTTAAATATGTTAAACTAATGATTTGAAGCATTTCGATATCGATTGCTAAATGAGTATGTACAAGAAAATCGAATTCATACCTAAATACAAGATTACGTAATTCTTCTAAATGCACTGCCGTTATGCCGTTAAGGCTTTTGCAGACATCAGAAAGAAAAAGAGGGTTAAGTAACTTAAATATGTTTAACTAATGATTTGAAGCATTTCGATATCGATTGCTAAATATGTAAATACAAGAAAATCGACTTTATACGTTAATATAAGATTACGGAATTCTTCTAAATGCACTGCATTTATACCGTTAAGGCTTTATGTAGACTTCAGTGTGTTAAAGAAGGTTTATTATAAATAACTTGAAAATGTAAAACTAATGAATTGAAGCATTTCGATATCGATTGCTAAATGTGTATATACAAGAAAATCGACTTTACATATACCTAAATATAAGATTACGGAATTCTTCCAAATGTACTGTCGATATGCCGCCATGGTTTGTATCAACTACAATACGTTAAAGAAGGTTAATTATTTTAAATATGTTAAACTAATGGTTTGAAGCATTTCGATATCGACAAAATCGACTTTATACCTAAATATAAGATTACGGATTTCTTCTAAATGCACTGCCGTTATACCGTTAAGGCTTTATGTAGACCTCATTAAGCTAAAAAATGTTTATTAACTTAATATGTTAAACTAATGATTTGACGCATTTCGATATCGATTGTTAAATGTGTATATACAACAAAATCGAATTTATACCTAAACATAAGATTACGGAATTCTTCTACATACACTGCCGTTATACCACCATGGCTTTATGTTAACTTCAGTGCGTTCAAGAAACCTTATTAACTTAAATATGTTAAAATAATGATTTGAAGCATTTCGATATCGATCGCTAAATGTGTTTATACAACAAATCGATTTTATACCTAAATATAAATTTACGGAATTCTTCTACATGCACCGCCGTTATGCCGCCATGGCTTCATGTCACTTTCGATAGGTTAAAGAAGGTAATTTAACTTAAATATGTTAAACTAATGATTTGAAGCATTTCGATATCGATTGCTTAATGTGCTAGTACAAGAAATTTGACTTTATACCTAAACATAGGATAACGGAATTCTTCCAAATGCACTGCCGTTAATCCGCCATGGCTTTATGTCAACTTCAGTTCGTTAAAGTAGGTTTGTTAACTTAACTATGTTAAACTAATGATTTGGAGCATTTCGATATCGATTTCTAAATGCATATATACAAGAAAATCGACTTTATACCTAAATATAAGATTACGGAATTCTTCCAAATTACTGTCGTTATGCCGCCATGGCTTTATTTCACCTTCAATACGTTAAAGTTGGTTAATTAACATAAATATGTTAAACTAATGATTTGAAGCATTCCGATATCGATTGCTAAATACGTAAATACAGAAAATCGACTTTATACCTTAATATAAGATTACGGAATTCTTCTAAATGCACTGCAGTTATACCGTTAAGGCTTCATGTAGACTTCAGTGTGTTAAAGAAGGTTTATTATAAATAACTTGAAAATGTAAAACTAATGATTTGAAGCATTTCGATATCGATTGCTAAATGTGTATATACAAGAAAATCGACTTTACATATACCTAAATATAAGATTACGGAATTCTTCCAAATGTACTGTCGTTATGCCGCCATGGTTTGTATCAACTTCAATACGTTAAAGAAGGTTAATTATTTTAAATATGTTAAACTTGAAGTTTGAAGTGAATGTGTAAATACAAAAAATCGAATTTATACCTAAATTTAAATTATAACATTACGGAATTCTTCTAAATGCACTGCCATTATACCGTTAGGGCTTTATGTAGACTTCAGTAAGCTAAAAAATGTTTATTAACTTAATATATTAAACTAATGATTTGAAGCATTTCGATATCGATAGCAAAATGAGCATATACAAGAAAATCAATTTTATACCTATATATAAGATTACGGAATTCTTCTACATGCACTGCCGCTATGCCGCCATGACTATATGCCAACTTCAGTTCGTTGAAGAAGGTTTATTAACTTAAATATGTTAAACTAATGAGTTGAGGCATCTCGATATCGATAGCTAAATGTATATATACAACAAAATCGACTTTATACCTAAATATAAGATTACGGAATTCTTCTAAATGCACTGCCGTTATACCGTTATGGCTTTAGGTAAACTTCAGTAAGATAAAGAAGGTTAATAACCTTAAATATGTTAAACTATCGATTTGAAGCATTTCGTTATCGATTGCTTAATGTGTATATACAAGAAAATCGAATTTATACCTAAATATGAGATTACGAATTTCTTCTAAATGCACTGCCGTTATGCCGCCATGGCTTTATATCAACTTCAATAAGTTAAAGAAGGTTAACTAACTTAAATATGTTAAACTTATGATTTAAAACATTTCGATATCGCTTGCTAAATGTGTATATATAAGAAAATCGAATTTATACCTAAATTTAAGATAACGGAATTCTTCTAAATGCACTGTCGTTATGCCGTTAAGGCTTTATATATATTTCAGTAAGATAGAGGGGAATAATTAACTTAAATATGTTAAACTTATGATTTGAAGCATTTCGATATCGAATGCTAAATATGTAAATACAAGAAAATCGACTTTGTACCTAAATATAAGATTACGGAATTCTTTTAAATGCACTGCAGTTTTACCGTTAAGGCTTTATGTAGACTTCTGCGCGTTAAAGGTTTATTAACTTAAACATGTTAATCTAATGATTTGAAGCATTTCGATATCAATTGCTAAATGTGTATATACAAGAAAATTGACTTTATACCTAAATATAAGATAACCGAATTCTTATAAATGCACTGCCGATATGCCGCCATGGCTTTAAGCCAAGTTCAGATCGTTGAAGAAGGTTTATTAACTTAAATATGTTAAACGAATGAGTTGAAGCATCTCGATATCGATTGCTAAATGTGTATATACAACAAAATCGAATTTATACCTAAACATAAGATTACGGAATTCTTCTACATGCACTACCGTTATGCCGCCATGGCTTTATGTTAACTTCAGTGCGTTAAAGAAGCTTTATTAACTTAAATATGTTAAAATAATGATTTGAAGTATTTCGATATCGATTGGTAAATGAGTATATACAAGAAAATCGACTTTACACTTAAATATAAGATTACGGAATTCTTCTACATGCACTGCCGTTATGCCGCCATGGCTTTATGACAACTTCAGTGCGTTATGTTAAATATGTTAAACTATTGAATTGAAGCATTTCGATATCGATTGCTAAATATGTAAATACAAGAAAATCGACTTTATACCTAAATATAAGATTAGGGAATTCTTCTACATGCACTGCCGTTATGCCGCCATGGCTTTATGACAACTTCAGTGCGTCGATTGCTAAATGTGTATATACAAGAAAATCGACTTTATAACTAAATATAAGTTTACGGAATTCTTCCAAATGCACTGCCGTCATGCTGATAAGGCTTCTTGTCAACTTCAGTTCGTTAAAGTAGGTTTGTTAACTTAAATATGTTAAACTAATGATTTGAAGCATTTCGATATCGATTGCTAAATGCGTATATACAAGAAAATCGACTTTATACCTAAATATAAGATTACGGAATTCTTCTACATGCACTACCGTTATGCCGCCATTGCTTTATGACAACTTCAGTGCGTTATGTTAAATATGTTAAACTATTGAATTGAAGCATTTCGATATCGCTTGCTAAATATGTAAATACAGAAAATCGACTTTTTACCTAAATATAAGATTAGGGAATTCTTCTACATGCACTGCCGTTATGCCGCCATGGCTTTATGACAACTTCAGTGCGTTATGTTAAATATGTTAAACTATTGAATTGAAGCATCGCGATATCGATTGCTAAATGTGTATATACAAGAAAATCGACTTTATACCTAAATATAAGATTACGGATTTCTTCTACATGCACTACCGTTATGCCGCCATGGCTTTATGACAACTTCAGTGCGTTATGTTAAATATGTTAAACTATTGAATTGAAGCATTTCGATATCGCTTGCTAAATTTGTAAATACAGAAAATCGACTTTTTACCTAAATATAAGATTAGGGAATTCTTCTACATGCACTGTCGTTATGCCGCCATGGCTTTATGACAACTTCAGTTCGTTGAAGAAGGTTTATTAACTTAAATATGTTAAACTAATGAATCGAAGCATCGCGATATCGATTGCTAAATGTGTATATACAAGAAAATCGACTTTATACCTAAATATAAGATTACGGAATTCTTCCAAATGAACAGCCGTTATACCGTTATGGCATTATGTTAACTTCAGTGCGTTAAAGAAGCTTTATTAACTTAAATATGTTAAACTAATGATTTGAAGAATTTCGATATCGATTGCTAAATATGTAAATACAAGAAAATCGACTTTATACTTAAATATAAGATTACGGAATTCTTCTAAATGCACTGCAGGTATACCGCTAAGGCTTTATGTAGACTTCAGTGCGTTAAAGAAGGTTTATTATAAAAAACTTGAAAATGTAAAACTAATGATTTGAGGCATTTCGATATCGATTGCTAAATGTGCTAACACAAGAAACCTGACTTTATACCTAAACATAGGTTAACGGAATTCTTCCAAATGTACTGTCGTTATGCCGCCATGGCTTTATATCACCTTCAATACGTTAAAGATGGTTTATTAACTTAAATATGTTAACCTAATGATTTGAAGCATTTCGATATCGATTGCTAAATGTGTATATACAAGAAAATCGACTTCATACCTAAACATAAGATAACAGAATTCTTCTAAATGCACTGCCGTTATGCCAACATGGATTTATGTAAACTTCAGTTCGTTAAAAAAAGTTTTATTAACTTAAATATGTTATACTAATGATTTGAAGCATTTCGATATTAATTGCTAAATGTGTGTATACAACAAAATCGACTTTATACCTGAATATAAGAATACGGAATTCTTCTAAATGCACTGCCGTCATGCCGATAAGGCTTTATGTAAACGCCAGTAAGACAAAGTAGGCTAAATAACTTAAATACATATGTTAAACCAGTTATTTGAAGCATTTCGATATCGATTGCTAAATGTGTATATACAAAAAACGCGATTTTATACCTAAATATAAGATAACGGAATTCTAAATGCACTGCCGTTCTGCCGTAATGGCTTTAGTGAGATTAAGAAGGTTAATTTACTTAAACATGTTAAACTAATGATTTGAAGCATTTCGATATCGATTGCTAAATGTGTTAATAAAAGAAAATCGACTTTATACCCAAATATAAGATTACGTAATTCTTCTAAATGCACTGTCGTTATGCCGTTAAGGTTTTTGTAGACTTCAGTGAGATAAAGAAGGTTAATTAACTTAAATATGCTAAACTACTGATTTGAAGCATTTCGATATCGATTGCTAAATGTGTATATACAAGAAAATCGACTTCATACCTAAACATAAGATAACAGAATTCTTCTTAATGCACTGCCGTTATGCCAACATGGATTTATGTAAACTTCAGTTCGTTAAAAAAAGTTTTATTAACTTTAATATGTTAAACTAATGATTTGAAGCATTTCGATATTAATTGCTAAATGTGTGTATACAACAAAATCGACTTTATACCTAAATATAAGAATACGGAATTCTTCTAAATGCACTGCCGTCATGCTGATAAGGCTTTATGTAAACGCCAGTAAGACAAAGTAGGCTAAATAACTTAAATACATATGTTAAACCAGTTATTTGAAGCATTTCGATATCAATTGCTAAATAAGTTTATACAAAAAAAGCGATTTTATACCTAAATATAGTGAGATTAAGAAGGTTAATTTACTTAAATATGTTAAACTAATGATTTGAAGCATTTCGATATCGATTGCTAAATGTGTATATACAAGAAAATCGATTATATACCTAAATATAAGATTACGGAATTCTTCTAAATGCACTGCCGTTCTACCGTAATGGTTTTATGTAAACTTCAGGTGGTTAAAGAAGGTTTATTAACTTAACTATATGAAACTAATGATTTGAAGCATTTCGATATCGATTGCTAAATGTGTATATACAAGAAAATCGAATTTATTTATAAATATAACATTACGTAATTCTTCTAAATGCATTGCCGTTATACCGTTAAGGCTTTATGTAGACTTCAATAAGATAAAGAGGGTTAATTAACTTAAATATATTAAACTAATTATTTGAAGCATTTCGGTATCGATTTCTGAATGTGTATATACAAGAAAATCGATTTTATACCTAAATATAAGATTACGGAATTCTTCCAAATTACTGTCGTTATGCCGCCATGGCTTTATATCACCTTCAATACGTTAAAGATGGTTGATTTACTCAAATATGATAAACTAATGATTTGAAGCATTTCGATATCGATTGCTAAATATGTAAATACAAGAAAATCGACTTCATACATAAATATATGATTACGGAATTCATCGAAATACACTGCCGTTATGGCTTTATATAAACTTCAGTACGTTAAAAAAGGCTGTTTAACTTAAATATGTTAAAGCAATTATTTGAAGCATCTCGATATCGATTCCCAAATGTGTAAATACATGAAAATAGACTTTAACCTAAATATAAGATTACGGAATTCTTCTACATGCACTGCCGTTAGGCCGCCATGGCTTTATGCCAACTTCAGTCCTTTAAAGAGGTTTTATTAACTTAAATTTGTGAAACTAAGGATTTGAAGCATTTCGATATCGATTGCTAAATGTGTATATACAAGAAAATCGACTTTATACCTCAACATAAGATTACGGAGTTCTTCTAAATGCACTGCCTTTATACCGTTAAGGCCTTATGTAGACCTCATTAAGCTAAAAAATGTTTATTAACTTAATATGTTAAACTTATGATTTGAAGCATTTCGATATCGATAGCTAAATGTGTATATACAACAAAATCGAATTTATACCTAAACATAGGATAACGGAATTCTTCCAAATGCACTGCCGTTAATCCGCCATGGCTTTATGTCAACTTCAGTTCGTTAAAGTAGGTTTGTTAACTTAAATATGTTAAACTAATGATTTGAAGCATTTTGATATCGATTTCTAAATGCATATATACAAGAAAATCGACTTTATACCTAAATATAAGATTACGGAATTCTTCTAAATGCACTGCAGTTATACCGTTAAGGCTTTATGTAGACTTCAGTGTGTAAAAGAAGGTTTATTATAAATAACTTGAAAATGTAATACTAATGACTTAAAGCATTTCGATATCGATCGCTAAATGTGTATATAAAAGAAAATCGACTTTACATATACCTAAATATAAGATTACGGAATTCTTTCAAATGTACTGTCGTTATGCCGCAATGGTTTGTATCAACTACAATACGTTAAAGAAGGTTAATTATTTTAAATATGTTAAACTAATGCTTTGAAGCATTTCGATATCGACTGCTAAATGTGTAAATACAACAAAATCGACTTTATACCTAAATATAAAATTATAACATTACGGATTTCTTCTAAATGCACTGCCGTTATACCGTTAAGGCTTTATGTAGACCTCATTAAGCTAAAAAATGTTTATTAACTTAATATGTTAAACTTATGATTTGGAGCATTTCGATATCGATAGCTAAATGTGTATATACAAGAAAATCGGTTTTATACCTGAATATAAGATTACGGAATTCTTCTACATGCACTGCCGTTATGTCGCCATGGCTTTATATCAACTTCAATATGTTAAAGAAGGTTAACTAACTTAAATATGTTAAACTAATGATTTGAAATATTTCGATATCGCTTTCTAAATGTGTATATACAATTAATACCTAAATATAAGATAACGGAATTCTTCTAAAAGCACTGCCGTTATGCCGTTAAGGCTTTATGTAGACTTCAGTAAGACAGAGGGGAATAATTAACTTAAATATGTTAAACTTATGATTTAAAGCATTTCGATTTCTAAATATGTAAATACAAGAAAATCGACTTTGTACCTAAATATAAGATTACGGAATTCTTTTAAATGCACTGCAGTTATACCGTTAAGGCTTTATGTAAACTTCAGTGCGTTAGAGAAAGTTTATTATAAATAACTTAAAAATGTAAAACTAATGATTTGAAGCATTTCGATATCGATTGCTAAATATGTAAGTACAAGAAAATCGACTTTATACCTAAATATAAGATAACGGAATTTTTCTAAATGCACTGCCGTTATGCCGTTAACACTTTATGTAGACTTCAGTGCGTTAAAGAAGGTTTAATAACTTAAATATGTTAAACTAATGATTTGAAGCATTTCGATATCGATTGCTAAATGTGTACATACAAGAAAATCGACTTTATACCTAACTAAAAGATTACGGAATTCTTCCAAATGTACTGTCGTTATGCCGCCAAGGCTTTGTACCAACTTCAATACGTTAAAGAAGGTTAATTATTTTAAATATGTTAAACTAATGGTTTGAAGCATTTTGATATCGCTAGCTAAATGAATATATACAAGAAAGTCGAATTTATACCTAAATATAAGATAACGGAATTCTTCTAAAAGCAGTGCTGCTATACCGTTAAGGCTTTATGTAGACTTCAGTGCGTATAAGAATGTTTATTAACTTAAATATGTTAAACTATTGACTTGAAGCATTTCGATATCGATTGCTAAATGTGTATATACAAAAAAATCGACTTTATACCTAAATAAAAGATTACGGAATTCTTCCAAATGAACTGTCGTTATGCCACCATGGCTTTGTATAAACTGCAGTTCGTTAAAGAAGGTTTATTAACTTGAATATGTTAAACCACTTATTTGAAGCATTTCGATATCGACTGCTAAATGTGTAAATACAAGAAAATCGACTTTACACCTAAATATAAAATTATAACATTACGGAATTCTTCTAAATGCACTGCCGTTATACCGTTAAGGCTTTATGTAGACTTCAGTAAGCTAAAAAATGTTTATTAACTTATTATGTTAAACTAATGATTTGAAGCATTTCGATATCGATACCTAAATATGTATATACAAGAAAATCGACCTTATACCTAAATATAAGATTATGGAATTCTTCTGCGTGCACTGCAGTTATGAAAGTTAAAGAAGGTTTATTAACTTAAATATGTTAAACTAATGAGCTGAAGCATTTAGATATCGATTGCTAAATGTGTATATACAAGAAAATCGATTTTATACCTAAATAAAAGATTACGGAAATTACCCAAATATACTGCCGTTATGCCGTTATGGCTTCTGTAAAGAAGGTTAATTATTTAAATATGATAAGCTAATGGTTTGAAGCATTTCGATATCGATTGCTAAATATGTAAATACAAGAAAATCGACTTTATACCTAAATATAAAATTATAACATTATGGAATTCTTCTAAATGCACTGCCGTTATGCCATTAGGGCCTTATGTAGACTTTAGTGCGCTAAAGAAGGTTTATTAACTTAAATATGTTAAGCTGATGATTTGAAGCATTTCGCTATCGATTGCTAAATGTGTATATACAAGAAAATCGACTTTATACCTTAATATAACATTACGGAATTCTTCTAAATGCACTGCCGTTATGCCCTTAAGGCTTTATGTAGACCTCAGTGAGTTAACGAAGGTTTATTAACTTAAATATGTTAAACTAGTGATTTGAAGCATTTCGATATCGATTGCTAAATGTGTATATACAAGAAAATCGACTTTATACCTAAATGTAAGATAACGGAATTCTTCCAAATGTACTGTCGTTATGCCGCCATGGCTTTATGTGAACTTCAATTCGCTAAAGAAGGTTAATTAACTTAAAAAAGTTAAACTAATGATTTGAAGCATTTTGATATCGCTTGCTAAATGAGTATATACAAGAAAGTCGAATTTATACCTAAATATAAGATTACGTAATTCTTCTAAATGCACTGCCGTTATGCCGTTAAGGCTTTTGCAGACTTCAGTAAGAAAAAGAGGGTTAAGTAACTTAAATATGTTTAACTAATGATTTGAAGCATTTCGATATCGATTGCTAAATATGTAAATACAAGAAAATCGACTTTATACGTTAATATAAGATTACGGAATTCTTCTAAATGCACTGCAGTTATACCGTTAAGGCTTTATGTAGACTTCGGTGTGTTAAAGAAGGTTTATTATAAATAACTTGAAAATGTAAAACTAATGATTTGAAGCATTTCGATATCGATTGCTAAATGTGTATATACAAGAAAATCGACTTTACATATACCTAAATATAAGATTACGGAATTCTTCCAAATGTACTGTCGATATGCCGCCATGGTTTGTATCAACTACAATACGTTAAAAAGGTTAATTATTTTAAATATGTTAAACTAATGGTTTGAAGCATTTCGATATCGACTGCTAAATGTGAAAATACAACAAAATCGACATTATACCTAAATATAAAATTATAACATTACGGATTTCTTCTAAATGCACTGCCGTTTTACCGTTAAGGCTTTACGTAGACCTCATTAAGCTAAAAAATGTTTATTAACTTAATATGTTAAACTAATGATTTGAAGCATTTCGATATCGATTGCTAAATGTGCTAGTACAAGAAACTTGACTTTATACCTAAACATAGGATAACGGAATTCTTCCAAATGCACTGCCGTTAATCCGCCATGGCTTTATGTCAACTTCAGTTCTTTAAAGAAGGTTTGTTAACTTAAATATGTTAAACTAATGATTTGAAGCATTTCGATATCGATTTCTAAATGCATATATACAAGCAAATCGGCTTTATACCTAAATATAAGATTACGGAATTCTTCCAAATTACTGTCGTTATGCCGCCATGGCTTTATTTCACCTTCAATACGTTAAAGATGGTTACTTAACTTAAATATGTTAAACTTATGATTTGAAGTATTTCGATATCGATTGCTAAATATGTAAATAGAAGAAAATCGACTATATACCTTAAAATAAGATTACGGAATTCTTCTAAATGCACAGCAGTTATCCCGTTAAGGCTTTATGTAGACTTCAGTGCGTTAAAGAAGGTTTATTAACTTTAATATGTTAAACTAATGATTTGAAGCATTGCGATATGGCTTACTAAATGTGTATATACAAGAAAATCGACTTAACATATACCTAAATATAAGATTACGGAATTCTTCCAAATGTACTGTCGTTATGCCGCCATGGTTTGTATCAACTACAATACGTTAAAGAAGGTTAATTATTTTAAATATGTTAAACTAATGGTTTGAAGCATTTCTTTATCGACTGCTAATGTGTAAATACAACAAAATCGACTTTATACCTAAATATAAAATTATAACATTACGGATTTCTTCTAAATGCACTGCCGTTATACCGTTAAGGCTTTATGTAGACCTCATTAAGCTAAAAAATGTTGATTAACTTAATATGTTAAACTAATGATTTGAAGCATTTCGATATCGATAGCTAAATGTGTATATACAAGAAAATCGACTTTATACCTTAATATAAGATTACGGAATTCTTCTTAATGCACTGCAGTTATACCGTTAAGGCTTTATGTAGACTTCAGTGTGTTAAAGAAGGTTTATTATAAATAACTTGAATATGTAAAATTAATGATTTGAAGCATTTCGATATCGATTGCTAAATGTGTATATACAAGAAAATCGACTTTACATATACCTAAATATAATATTACGGAATTCTTCCAAATGTACTGTCGTTATGCCGCCATGGTTTGTATCAACTACAATACGTTAAAGAAGGTTAATTATTTTAAATATGTTAAACTAATGGTTTGAATCATTTCGATATCGACTGCTAAATGTGTAAATACAACAAAATCGACTTTATACCTAAATATAAAATTATAACATTACGGATTTCTTCTAAATGCACTGCCGTTATACCGTTAAGGTTTTATGTAGACCTCATTAAGCTAAAAAATGTTGATTAACTTAATATGTTAAACTAATGATTTGAAGCATTTCGATATCGATAACTAAATGTGTATATACAAGAAAATCGACTTTATACCTGAATATAAGATTACGGCATTCTTCTACATGCACTGCCGTTATGCCGCCATGGCTTTATGACATTTTCAGTTCGTTGAAGAAAGTTTATTAACTTAAATATGTTAAACTAATGAACTGAAGCATCGCGATATCGATTACTAAATGTGTATATACAAGAAAATCGACTTTATACCTAAATATAAGATTACGGAATTCTTCCAAATGCACTGCCGTTATACCCTTATGGCTTTATGTTAACTTCAGTGCGTTAAAGAAGCTTTATTAACTTAAATATGTTAAACTAATGATTTGAAGCATTTCGATATCGATTGCTAAATATGTAAATACAAGAAAATCGACTTTATACCTAAATATAAGATTACGGAATTCTTCTAAATGCACTGCAGGTATACCGCTAAGGCTTTATGTAGACTTCAGTGCGTTAAAGAAGGTTTATTATAAAAAACTTGAAAATGTAAAACTAATGATTTGAAGCATTTCGATATCGATTGCTAAATGTGCTAACACAAGAAACCTGACTTTATACCTAAACATAGGTTAACGGAATTCTTCCAAATGTACTGTCGTTATGCCGCCATGGCTTTATATCACCTTCAATACGTTAAAGATGGTTTATTAACTTAAATATGTTAACCTAATGATTTGAAGCATTTCGATATCGATTGCTAAATGTGTATATACAAGAAAATCGACTTTATTCTTAAATATAAGATAACGGAATTCTTCTACATGCACTGCCGTTATGCCGCCTTGGCTTTATGCCAACTTCAGTTCGTTGAAGAAGGTTTATTAACTTAAATATGTTAAACTAATAAGTTGAAGCATTTTGATATCGCTTGCTAAATGATTATATACAAGAAAGTCGAATTTATACCTAAATATAAGATAACGGAATTCTTCTAAACGCATTGCCGTTATGCCGTTAAGGCGTTATGTAGACTTCAGTAAGATAGAGGGGAATAATTAACTTAAATATGTTAAACTTATGATTTGAGGCATTTCGATTTCGATTGCTAAATATGTAAGTACAAGAAAATCGACTTTGTACCTAAATATAAGATTACGGAATTCTTTTAAATGCACTGCAGTTATACCGATAAGGCTTTATGTAAACTTCAGTGCGTTAGAGAAAGTTTATTATAAATAACATAAAAATGTAAAACTAATGATTTGAAGCATTTCGATATCGATTGCTAAATATGTAAATACAAGAAAATCGACTTTATACCTAAATATAAGATTAGGTAATTCTTCTAAGTGCTCTGCCGTTATGCCGTTAAGGCTTTATGTAGACTTCAGTAAGATAAAAGGGTGACTTAAATATGTTAAACTAATAATTTGAAGCATTTCGATTTCGATTGCTAAATGTGTATATACAAGAAAATCGAATTTATACCTAAATATAAGATTAGGTAATTCTTCTAAGTGCTCTGCCGTTATGCCGTTAAGGCTTTATGTAGATTTCAGTAAGATAAAAGGGTGAATTAACTTAAATATGTTAAACTAATGATTTGAAGCATTTCGATATCGATTGCTAAATGTGTATATACAAGAAAATCGACTTCATACCTAAACATAAGATAACAGAATTCTTCTAAATGCACTGCCGTTATGCCGTTATGGCTTTATGTAAACTTCAGTTCGTTAAAAAAGTTTTATTAACTTAAATATGTTAAACTAATGATTTGAAGCATTTCGATATTAATTGCTAAATGTGTGTATACAACAAAATCGACTTTATACCTAAATATAAGAATACGGAATTCTTCTAAATGCACTGCCGTCATGCCGATAAGGCTTTATGTAAACGCCAGTAAGACAAAGTAGGCTAAATAACTTAAAAACATATGTTAAACCAGTTATTTGAAGCATTTCGATATCGATTGCTAAATGTGTATATACAAAAAAAGCGATTTTATACCTAAATATAAGATAACGGAATTCTTCTAAATGCACAGCCGTTATGCCGTAAGGGCTTTAGTAAGATTAAGAAGGTTAATTTACTTAAATATGTTAAACTAATGATTTGAAGCATTTCGATATCGATTGCTAAATGTGTATATACACGAAAATCGATTATATACCTAAATATAAGATTACGGAATTCTTCTAATTGCACTGCCGTTCTACCGTAATGGTTTTATGTAAACTTCAGGTGGTTAAAGAAGGTTTATTAACTTAAATATATGAAACTAATGATATGAAGCATTTCGATATTGATTGCTAAATGTGTATATACAAGAAAATCGACTTTATACATAAATATAACATTACGTAATTCTTCTAAATGCATTGCCGTTGTGCCGTTAAGGCTTTATGTAGACTTCAGTAAGATAAAGAGGGTTAATTAACTTAAGTATGTTAAACTAATGATTTGAAGCATTTCGGTATCGATTTCTGAATGTGTATATACAAGAAAATCGATTTTATACCTAAATATAAGATTACGGAATTCTTCCATATTACTGTCGTTATGCCGCCATGGCTTTATATCACCTTCAATACGTTAAAGATGGTTAATTAATTTAAATATGTTAAACTAATGATTTGAAGCATTTCGATATCAACTGCTAAATATGCAAATAGAAGAAAATCGACTTCATACATAAATATATGATTACGGAATTCATCGAAATACACTGCCGTTATG
This sequence comes from Bactrocera correcta, assembly GCA_027475135.1. Classification (NCBI taxonomy): domain Eukaryota; kingdom Metazoa; phylum Arthropoda; class Insecta; order Diptera; family Tephritidae; genus Bactrocera; species Bactrocera correcta. Next base: position 67,063 of record JAPZAG010000265.1, on the reverse strand, counting down.
GCTTTATATAAACTTCAGTACGTTAAAAAAGGTTGTTTAACTTAAATATGTTAAAGTAATTATTTGATAAATCTCGATATCGATTCCCAAATATGTAAATACATGAAAATAGACTTTAACCTAAATATAAGATTACGGAATTCTTCTACATGCACTGCCGTTAGGCCGCCATGGCTTTATGCCAACTTCAGTTCGTTAAAGAGGTTTTATTAACTAAAATATGTGAAACTAATGATTTGAAGCATTTCGATATCGATTGCTGAATGCATATATACAAGAAAATCGATTTTATATCTAAATATTAGATTACGGAATTCTTCCAAATTACTGTCGTTATGCCGCCATGGCATTATATCACCTTCAATACGTTAAAGATGGTTACTTAACTAAAATATGTTAAACTAATGATTTGAAGCATTTCGATATCGATTGCTAAATATGTAAATACAAGAAAATCGACTTTATACTTAATATAAGATTACGGAATTCTTCCAAATGTACTGTCGTTATGCCGCCATGGCTTTCTATATACTTCAATACGTTAAAGAAGGTTAATTAACTTAAATATGTTAAACTAATGATTTGAAGCATTTCGATATCGATTGCAAAATGTGCATATACAAAAAAATCGAATTTATACCTGAATATAAGATTACGGAATTCTTCTTCATGCTCTGCCGTTATGCCGCCATGGCTTTGTGTTAACTTCAGTGCGTTAAAGTAGGTTTGTTAACTTAAATATGTTAAACTAATGATTTGAAGCATTTCGATATCGATAGCTAAATGAGTATATACAAGAAAATCGACTTTATACCCAAATATAAGATTACGTAATTCTTCTAAATGCTTTGCCGTTATGCCGTTAAGGCTTTATGTAGACTTCAGTAAGATAAAAGAGTGACTTAAATATGTTAAACTAATGATTTGAAGCATTTCGATTTCGATTGCTAAATGTGTATATACAAGAAAATCGAATTTATACCTAAATATAAGATTACGGAATTCTTCTTCATGCTCTGCCGTTATGCCGCCATGGCTTTGTGTTAACTTCAGTGCGTTAAAGTAGGTTTGTTAACTTAAATATGTTAAACTAATGATTTGAAGCATTTCGATATCGATTGCTAAATGAGTAAATACAAGAAAATCGACTTTATACCTAAATATAAGATTACGTAGTTCTTCTAAATGCTTTGCCGTTATGCCGTTAAGGCTTTATGTAGACTTCAGTAAGATAAAAGAGTGACTTAAATATGTTAAACTAATGATTTGAAGCATTTCGATATCGATTGCTAAATGTGTTAATAAAAGAAAATCGAATTTATACCCAAATATAACATTAAGTAATTCTTCTAAATGCGCTGCCGTTATACCGTTAAGGCTTTATGTAGTCTTCAGTAAGATAAAGAAGGTTAATTAACTTAAATATGCTAAACTAATGAATGGAAGCATTTCGGTATCGATTGTTAAATGTGTATATTTAACAAAATCGACTTTATACCTAAATATAAGGTTAAGAAATTCTTCTAAATTCACTGGCGTCAAACCGTTAGGGCTTTATGTAAACTTCAGTACGATAAAGTACGCTAATTAACTAAGATATGTTAAACTAATGATTTGAAGCATTTCGATATCGATTGCTTAATGCAAATATACAAGAAAATCGACTTTATACCTAAATATAAGACTACGGAATTCTTCCAAATGTACTGTCGTTATGCCGCCATGGCTTTATGTCAACTTCAATACGTTAAAGAAGGTTAATTAACTTAAATATGTTAAACTAATGATTTGAAGCATTTCGCTATCGATTGCTAAATGTGTAAATACAAGAAAATCGACTTTATACCTAAACATAAGATTACGGTATTCTTCTACATGCACTACATAATTATGCCGCCATGGCTTTGTGTTAACTTCAGTGCGGTAAAGAAGCTTTATTAACTTAAATATGTTAACATAATGATTTGGAGCATTTCGATATCGATTGCTAAATGTGTATATACAAGAAAATCGACTTTATACCTAAACATAAGATAACGGAATTCTTCTAAATGTACTGCCGTTATGCCACCATAGCTTTATGTAAACTTCAGTTCGTTAAAAAAGGTTTATTAATTTAAATATGTTAAACTAGTGATTTGAAGCATTTCGATATCGTTTGCTAAATGTGTATATAAAAGAAAATCGACTTTATACCTAAATATAAGACTACGGAATTCTTCGAAATGCACTGCCGTCATGCCGATAAGGCTTTATGTAAACGCCAGTAAGATAAAGTAGGCTTAATAACTTAAATACATATGTGAAACCAGTTATTTGAAGCATTTCGATATCGATTGTTAAATGAGTATATACAAGAAAATCGACTTTATACCTAAATATAAGATTGCGCAATTCTTCTAAATGATTTGCCGTTATGCCGTTAAGGCGTTTTTAGACTTCAGTAAGATAAAGAGGGTTAATTAACTTAAATATGTTAAACTAAGGATATGAAGCATTTCGATATCGATTGCCAAATGTGTATATACAAGAAAATCGACTTTATCCCTAAACATAAGATTACGGAACTCTTCTAAATGCACTGCCGTTATGCCGTTATGGCTTTATGTTAACTTCTGTTCGTTAAAGAAGGTTTATTAACTTAAATATGTTAAACTAATGATTTGAAAATTTTCGAAATCGATTGCTAAATGCATATATACACGAAAATCGACTTTATACTTAATATAAGATTACGGAATTCTTCCAAATGTGCTGTCGTTATGCCGCCAAAGCTTTCTATATACTTCAATACGTTAAAGAAGGTTAATTAACTTAAATATGTTAAACTAATGATTTGAAGCATTTCGATATCGATTGCAAAATGTGCATATACAAAAAAATCGAATTTATACCTGAATATAAGATTACGGAATTCTTCTTCATGCTCTGCCGTTATGCCGCCATGGCTTTGTGTTAACTTCAGTGCGTTAAAGTAGGTTTGTTAACTTAAATATGTTAAACTAATGATTTGAAGCATTTCGATATCGATAGCTAAATGAGTATATACAAGAAAATCGTCTTTATACCCAAATATAAGATTACGTAATTCTTCTAAATGCTTTGCCGTTATGCCGTTAAGGCGTTTGTAGACTTCAGTAGGATAAAGAGGGTTAATTAACTTAAATGTGTTAAACTAATGATGTGAAGCATTTCGATATCGATTGCTAAATGTGCGTTTACAAAAAAATCGAATTTATACCTAATCATAAAATAACGGAATTCCTCTACATGCACTGCCGTTATGCCGCCATGGCTTTATGCCAACTTCCGTTCGTTAAAGAAGGTTAATTAACTTAAATATGTTAAACTAATGATTTGAAGCATTTCGATATCGATTGCTAAATGAGTAAATACAAGAAAATCTTCTTAATACCTAAATATAAGTTTACGGAATTCTTCCAAATGTACTGTCGTTATGCCGCCATGGCTTTATATCACCTTCATTACGTCAAAGAAGGTTAATTAGCTTAAATATGTTAACTAAAGAAAAAACATAAAGATGGTTTATTAACTTAAATATGTTAACCTAATGATTTGAAGCATTTCGATATCGATTGCTAAATGTGTATATACAACAAAATCGACTTTATACCTAAATATAAGATAACGGAATTCTTCTACAAGCACTGCCGTTATGCCGCCATGGCTTTATGCCAACTTCAGTTCGTTGAAGAAGGTTTATTAACTTAAATATGTTAAACTAATAAGTTGAAGCATTTCGATATCGATTGCTAAATGAGTAAATACAAGAGAATCGACTTTTTACCTAAATATAAGATTACGTAATTCTTCTAAATGCACTGCCGTTATGCCGTTAAGGCTTTTTGTAGACTTCAGTAAGATAAAAGGGTGACTTAAATATGTTAAACTAATAATTTGAAGCATTTCGATTTCGATTGCTAAATGTGTATATACAAGAAAATCGAATTTATACCTAAATATAAGATTAGGTAATTCTTCTAAGTGCACTGCCGTTATGCCGTTAAGGCTTTATGTAGATTTCGGTAAGATTAAAGGGTGAATTAAGTTGAATATATTAAACTTATTATTTGAAGCATTTCGATATCGATTGCTAAATGTGTTAATAAAAGAAAATCGACTTTATACCTAAATATAAGATTACGGAAATCTTCCAAATGCACTGTCGTTATGCCGTTAAGGTTTTTGTAGACTTCAGTGAGATAAAGAAGGTTAATTAACTTAAATATGCTAAACTACTGATTTGAAGCATTTCGATATCGATTGCTAAATGTGTATATACAAGAAAATCGACTTCATACCTAAACATAATATAACAGAATTCTTCTAAATGCACTGCCGTTATGCCGTTATGGCTTTATGTAAACTTCAGTTCGTTAAAAAAGTTTTATTTACTTAAATATGTTAAACTAATGATTTGAAGCATTTCGATATTAATTGCTAAATGTGTGTATACAACAAAATCGACTTTATACCTAAATATAAGAATACGGAATTCTTCTAAATGCACTGCCGTCATGCCGATAAGGCTTTATGTAAACGCCAGTAAGACAAAGTAGGCTAAATAACTTAAAAACATATGTTAAACCAGTTATTTGAAGCATTTCGATATCGACTGCTAAATGTGTATATACAAAAAAAGCGATTTTATACCTAAATATAAGATAACGGAATTCTAAATGCACTGCCGTTCTGCCGTAATGGCTTTAGTAAGATTAAGAAGGTTAATTTACTTAAATATGTTAAACTAATGATTTGAAGCAATTCGATATCGATTGCTAAATGTGTATATACACGAAAATCGTTTATATACCTAAATATAAGATTACGGAATTCTTCTAATTGCACTGCCGTTCTACCGTAATGGTTTTATGTAAACTTCAGGTGGTTAAAGAAGGTTTATTAACTTAAATTTGTGAAACTAATGATTTGACGCATTTCGATATCGATTGCTAAATGTGTATATACAAGAAAATCGACTTTATACATCAACATAAGATTACGGAATTCTTCTACATGCACTGCCGTTATGCCGCCATGGCTTTATGCCAACTTCAGTTCGCTAAAGAGGGTTTATTAACTTTAATATGTTAAACTAATGATTTGAAGCATTTTGATATCGATTGCTACATGTGTGTATATAAGAAAATCGACTTTATACCCAAATATAACATTAAGTAATTCTTCTAAATGCGCTGCCGTTATACCGTTAAGGCTTTATGTAGTCTTCAGTAAGATAAAGAAGGTTAATTAACTTAAATAAGCTAAACTAATGATTTGAAGCATTTCGGTATCGATTGTTAAATGTGTATATTTAACAAAATCGACTTTATACCTAAATATAAAATTACGGAATTCTTCCAAATGCACTGCCTTTATACCGTTAAGGCTTTATGTAAACTTCAGTAAGGTAAAGAAGGTTAATTAACTTAAATATATTGAACTAATGATTTGAAGCATTTCGATATCGATTGCTAAATATGTAAATACAAGAAAATCGACTTTATACTTAATATAAGATTACGGAATTCTTCCAAATGTACTGTCGTTATGCCGCCATGGCTTTCTATATACTTCAATACGTTAAAGAAGGTTAATTAACTTAAATATGTTAAACTAATGATTTGAAGCATTTCGATATCGATTGCAAAATGTGCATATACAAAAAAATCGAATTTATACCTGAATATAAGTTTACGGAATTCTTCTTCATGCTCTGCCGTTATGCCGCCATGGCTTTGTGTTAACTTCAGTGCGTGAAAGTAGGTTTGTTAACTTAAATATGTTAAACTAAAGATTTGAAGCATTTCGATATCGATTGCTAAATGTGTTAATAAAAGAAAATCGACTTTATACCCAAATATAAGATTACGTAATTCTTCTAAATGCATTGCCGTTATGTCGTTAAGGCTTTATGTAGACTTCAGTAAGATTAAGAAGGTTAATTAACTTAAATATGTTAAACTAATGATTTGAAGCATTTCGGTATCGATTTCTGAATGTGTATATACAAGAAAATCGATTTTATACCTAAATATAAGATTACGGAATTCTTCCAAATTACTGTCGTTATGCCGCCATGGCTTTATATCACCTTCAACACGTTAAAGATGGTTAATTAACTTAAATATGTTAAGCTAATGATTTGAAGCATTTCGATATCGATTGCTAAATATGTAAATACAAGAAAATCGACTTTATACATAAATATAAGATTACGGAATTCATCGAAATACACTGCCGTTATGGCTATATACAAACTTCAGTACGTTAAAAAAGGTTGTTTAACTTAAATATGTTAAAGTAATTATTTGAAGCATCTCTATATCGATTCCCAAATGTGTAAATACATGAAAATAGACTTTAACCTAAATATAAGATTACGGAATTCTTCTACATGCACTGCCGTTATGTCGCCATGGCTTTATGCCAACTTCAGTTCGTTAAAGAGGTTTTATTAACTTAAATATGTGAAACTAATGATTTGAAGCATTTCGATATCGATTGCTAAATGTGTATATATAAGAAAATCGACTCTATACCCAAATATAACATTAAGTAATTCTTCTAAATGCACTGCCGTTATACCGTTAAGGCTTTATGTAGACTTCAGTAAGATAAAGAAGGTTAATTAACTTAAATATATTGAACTAATGACTTGAACCATTTCGATATCGATTGCTAAATGAGTGTATACAAGAAAATCGACCTTATACCTAAATATAAGGTTAAGAAATTCTTCTAAATGCACTGGCGTCATACCGTTAAGGCTTTATGTAGACTTCAGTACGATAAAGTACGCTAATTAACTTAAATATGTTAAACTAATGATTTAAAGCATTTCGATATCGATTGCGAAATATGTTAATAAAAGAAAATCGACTTTATACCTAAACATAAGATAACGGTATTCTTCTACATGCACTGCCGTTATGCCGCCATGGCTTTGTGTTATCTTCAGTGCGTTAAAGAAGCTTTATTAAATTAAATATGTTAAAATAATTATTTGGAGCATTTCGATATCGCTCGTTAACTGTGTATATACAAGAAAATCGAATTTATACCTAAACATAAGATTACGGAATTGTTCTAAATGCACTGTCGTTATGCCGCCATGGCTTTATATCACCTTCATTACGTTAAAGAAGGTCAATTAACTTAAATATGTTAAACTAATGATTGGAAGCATTTCGATATCGATTGGTAAATATGTATATAACACAAAATCGACTTTATACCTAAATATAAGCTTACGAAATTCTTCTAAATGCATTGCCGATATCGAAATGCTTCAAATCACTAGTTTTACATATTTAAATTAATAAACCTTTTTTAACGAACTGAAGTTTACATAAAGCTATGGTGGCATAACGGCAGTGCATTTAGAAGAATTCCGTTATCTTATGTTTAGGTATAAAGTCGATTTTCTTGTATATACACAGTTAGCGAGCGATATCGAAATGCTCCAAATCATTATTTTAACATATTTAAGTTAATAAAGCTTCTTTAACGCACTGAAGATAACACAAAGCCATGGCGGCATAACAGCAGTGCATGTAGAAGAATACCGTTATCTTATATTCAGGTATAAAGTCGATTTTCTTGTATTAACATATTTAGCAATCGATATCGCAATGCTTCAAATCATTAGTTTAACATATTTAAGTTAATTAGCGTACTTTATCGTACTGAAGTTTACATAAAGCCTTAACGGTATGACGCCAGTGCATTTAGAAGAATTTCTTAACCTTGTATTAAGGTATAAAGTCGATTTTCTTGTATACACTCATTTAGCAATCGATATCGAAATGTTTCAAATCATTAGTTCAATATATTTAAGCTAATTAACCTTCTTTATCTTACTGAAGTTTACATAAAGCCTTAACGGTATAAAGGCAGTACATTTGGAAGAATTCCGTTATTTCATATTTAGGTATAAAGTCGATTTTGTTAAATATACACATTTAACAATCGATATCGAAATGCTTCAAATCATTAGTTTAGTATATTTAAGTTAATTAACCTTCTTTATCTTACTGAAGTCTACATAAAGCCTTAACGGTATAACGGCAGTGCATTTAGAAGAATTACTTAATGTTATATTTGGGTATAAAGTCGATTTTCTTATATATACACATTTAGCATTCGATATCAAAATGCTTCAAATCATTAGTTTAACATATTAAAGTTAATTAACCATTTTTAACGTAATGAAGTTGGCATAAAGCCATGGCGGCATAACGGCAGTGCATGTAGAAGAATTCTGTAATCTTATGTTGAGGTATAAAGTCGATTTTCTTGTATATACACATTTAGCAATCGATATCGAAATGCTTCAAATCATTAGTTTCACATATTTAAGTTAATAAAACCTCTTTAACGAACTGAAGTTGGCATAAAGCCATGGCGACATAACGGCAGTGCATGTAGAAGAATTACGTAATCTTATATTTAGGTTAAAGTCTATTTTCATGTAATTACACATTTGGGAATCGATATCGAGATGCTTCAAATAATTACTTTAACATATTTAAGTTAAACAACCTTTTTTAACGTACTGAAGTTTATATAAAGCCATAACGGCAGTGTATTTCGATGAATTCCGTAATCTTATATTTATGTATAAAGTCGATTTTCTTGTATTTACATATTTAGCAATCGATATCGAAATGCTTCAAATCATTAGTTTAACATATTTAAGTTAATTAACCATCTTTAACGTATTGAAGGTGATATAAAGCCATGGCGGCATAACGACAGTAATTTGGAAGACTTCCGTAATCTAATCTCTTCTTCTTTACTGGCGTAGACACCGCTTACGCGATTATAGCCGAGTCAACAACAGCGCGCCACTCGTTTCTTCTCTTCGCTACGTGGCGCCAATTGGATATTCCAAGCGAGGCCAGGTCCTTCTCTACTTGGTCCTTCCAACGGAGTGGAGGTCTTCCTCTTCCTCTGCTTCCCGCGGCGGGTACTGCGTCGAATACTTTCAGAGCTGGAGTGTTTTCATCCATCCGGACAACATGACCTAGCCAGCGTAGCCGCTGTCTTTTAATTCGCTGAACTATGTCAATGTCGTCGTATATCTCGTACAGCTCATCGTTCCATCGAATGCGATATTCGCCGTGGCCAACGCGCAAAGGACCATAAATCTTTCGCAGAACCTTTCTCTCGAAAACTCGCAACGTCGACTCATCGGTTGTTGTCATAGTCCAAGCCTCTGCACCATATAGGAGGACGGGAATTATGAGCGACTTATAGAGTTTAGTTTTTGTTCGTCGAGAGAGGACTTTACTTTTCAATTGCCTACTTAGTCCGAAGTAGCACCTGTTGGCAAGAGTTATCCTGCGTTGGATTTCTAGGCTGACATTGTTGGTGGTGTTTACGCTGGTTCCAAGATAGACGAAATTATCTACAACTTCAAAGTTATGACTGTCAACAGTGACGTGAGTGCCAAGTCGCGAGTGCGACGACTGTTTGTTTGATGACAGGAGATATTTCGTCTTGCCCTCGTTCACTGCCAGACCCATTTCTTTTGCTTCCTTGTCCAGTCTGGAGAAAGCAGAACTAACGGCGCGGGTGCTGAGGCCGATGATATCAATATCATCGGCATACGCCAGCAGTTGTACACTCTTATAGAAGATTGTACCTTCTCTGTTGAGTTCTGCAGCTCGGACTATTTTCTCCAGAAGCAGGTTGAAAAAGTCGCACGATAGGGAATCGCCTTGTCTGAAACCTCGTTTGGTATCGAACGGCTCGGAGAGGTCCTTCCTGATTCTGACGGAGCTTTTTGTGTTGCTCAACGTCAGTTTACACAGCCGTATTAGTTTTGCGGGGATACCAAATTCAGACATCGCGGCATAAAGGCAGCTCCTTTTCGTGCTGTCGAAAGCAGCTTTGAAATCGACGAAGAGGTGGTGTGTGTCGATTCTCCTTTCACGGGTCTTTTCCAAGATTTGGCGCATCGTGAATATCTGGTCGGTTGTTGATTTACCAGGTCTAAAGCCACACTGATAAGGTCCAATCAGTTTGTTGACGGTGGGCTTTAATCTTTCACACAATACGTTCGACAGAACCTTATATGCGATATTGAGGAGGCTAATCCCACGGTAGTTGGCGCAGATTGTGGGGTCTCCTTTTTTGTGGATTGGGCATAGCACACTTAGATTCCAATCGTTGGGCATACTTTCGTCCGACCATATTTTGCAAAGAAGCTGATGCATGCACCTTATCAGCTCTTCGCCGCCGTGTTTGAATAGCTCGGCCGGCAATCCATCGGCCCCTGCCGCTTTGTTGTTTTTCAGGCGGGCAATTGCTATTCGAACTTCTTCATGGTCGGGCAATGGAACGTCTGCTCCATCGTCATCGATTGGGGTATCGGGTTCGCTTTCTCCTGGTGTTGTGCGTTCACTGCCATTCAGCAGGCTGGAGAAGTGTTCCCTCCATAATTTAAGTATGCTCTGGGCATCGGTAACTAGATCACCTTTGGGGGTTCTACAAGAGTATGCTCCGGTCTTGAAACCTTCTGTAAGCCGCCGCATCTTTTCGTAGAATTTTCGAGCATTACCCCTGTCGGCCAGCTTATCAAGCTCTTCGTACTCACGCATTTCGGCCTCTTTCTTTTTCTGTCTACAAATGCGTCTTGCTTCCCTCTTCAACTCTCGGTATCTATCCCATCCCGCACGTGTTGTGGTCGATCGTAACGTTGCGAGGTAGGCAGCCTGTTTTCTCTCCGCTGCGACACGGCACTCCTCGTCGTACCAGCTGTTCTTCTGCACTTTCCGAAAACCAATGGTTTCGGTTGCAGCTGTACGTAAGGAGTTTGAAATGCCGTCCCACAGTTCCCTTATACCGAGTTGTTGACGAGTGCTCTCAGAGAGCAGGAGTGCAAGCCGAGTAGAAAAACGTTCGGCTGTCTGTTGTGATTGCAGCTTCTCGACGTCGAACCTTCCTTGTGTTTGTTGGCGTGCGTTTTTTGCTGCACAGAGGCGGGTGCGAATTTTGGCTGCAACAATATAGTGGTCCGAGTCGATGTTAGGACCTCGGAGCGCACGCACATCTAAAACACTGGAGACGTGTCTTCCGTCTATCACAACATGATCGATCTGGTTGGTGGTTTTTCGATCTGGAGACAGCCAGGTAGCTTGATGTATCTTCTTATGCTGGAATCTAGTACTACAGATAACCATATTTCGGGCCCCGGCGAAGTCGATCAGCCTCAGCCCATTTGGGGATGTTTCCGCGTGGAGGCTGAATTTACCGACCGTAGTGCCAAAGATACCTTCTTTGCCCACCCTGGCATTGAAGTCGCCAAGCACGATTTTGACATCGTGGCGGGGGCATCTCTCATAAGAGCGCTCCAAGCACTCATAAAAGGCATCTTTGGTCACATCGTCCTTCTCTTCCGTCGGGGCGTGGGCGCAAATCAGCGATATGTTGAAGAACCTCGCTTTGATGCGGATTGTGGCTAGACGTTCATTCTCCGGAGTGAATGATAGTACTCGGCGACGGAGTCTCTCTCCCACCACGAATCCAACACCAAACTTGCGCTCCTTTATATGGCCACTGTAGTAAATGTCACAAGGACCTACTCGTCTCTGTCCTTGTCCCGTCCATCGCATTTCTTGGACGGCGGTGATGTCAGCCTTTGTCTTTACGAGGACATCTACCAGCTGGGCAGCGGCACCTTCCCAATTAAGGGACCGGACATTCCAGGTGCATGCCCTCAAATCATAGTCCTTATTTCGTTTGCCATGGTCGTCATCAAAAGGGGGGGCTCTCATCCGAGGCTGTTTTTTTCCTTTCATTGGGGGTGTTTTTTTACGTGGCGGGTCCCAAACCCAGCGCACAACCCTATGCAGGGGTGTTTCGCCTTCTCACTTTAGCTCGCCTTCAAACGGATGTTCTTAGGCTACCCAGAGGATACTTGGTCAAAGACCGGAAGTCGTGAGCTGCTTGAGTCATATGTAAAAGAATCGTTTCTGGCCACTCCCAAGTGAATGGCGATCAGAGAACTTTCCTCACTTGCGTGAACTTCTACACATGACCCCATCCTCCGTAATCTAATATTTAGGTATAAAATCGATTTTCTTGTATATATGCATTTAGCAATCGATATCGAAATGCTTCAAATCATTAGTTTCACATATTTAAGATAATAAAACCTCTTTAACGAACTGAAGTTGGCATAAAGCCATGGCGGCCTAACGGCAGAGCATGTAGAAGAATTCCGTAATCTTATATTTAGGTTAGAGTCTATTTTCATGTATTTACACATTTGGGAATCGATATCGAGATGCTTCAAATAATTACTTTAACATATTTAAGTTAAACAACCTTTTTTAACGTACTGAAGTTTATATAAAGCCATAACATACTTATGTATTAAGTTAATAAACATTTTTAAGCTTAATGAGGTCTACATAAAGCCTTAACGGTATAACGGCAGTGCATTTACAAGAAATCCGTAATGTTATAATTTTATATTTAGGTATAAAGTCGATTTTGTTGTATTTACAATTTTAGCAGTCGATATCGAAATGCTTCAAACCATTAGTTTAACATATTTAAAATGATTAACCTTCTTTATCGTATTGTAGTTGATACAAACCATGTTGGCATAACGACAGTACATTTGGAAGAATTCCGTAATCTTATATTTAGGTATATGTAAAGTCGATTTTCTTGTATATACACATTTAGCAATCGATATCGAAATGCTTCAAATCATTAGTTTTACATTTTCAATTTATTTATAATAAACCTTCTTTAACACACTGAAGTCTACATAAAGCCTTAACGGTATAACTGCAGTGCGTTTAGAAGAATTTCGTAATCTTATATTAAGGTATAAAGTCGATTTTTTTGTATTTACATATTTAGCAATCGATATCGAAATGCTTCAAATCATTAGTTTAACATTTTTAAGTTACTTAACCTTTTTTTTCTTACTGAAGTCTGCAAAAGCTTTAACGGCATAACGGCTGTGCATTTAGAAGAATTACGTAATCTTATATTTAGGTATGAATTCGATTTTCTTGTACATACTGATTTAGCAATCGATATCGAAATGCTTCAAATCAATAGTTTAACATTTTAAGTTAATTAAACCTCTTTATCTTACTGAAGTCTACATCAAGCCTTAACGGCATAATGGCAGTGCATTTAGAAGAATTACGTAATCTTATATTTATGTATAATCTTATATTTAGATATAAAGTCGATATATATCGAAATGTTTCAAATCATTACTTAAACATATTTAAGTTAATAAACCTTCTTTAACGCACTGAAGTTAACATAAAGCCATGGCGGTATAACGGCAGTGCATGTAGAAGAATTCCGTAATCTTATGTTTAGGTATAAATTCGATTTTCTTGTATATACACATTTAACAATCGATATCGAAATGCTTCAAATCATTAATTTAACATATTTAAGTTAATTAACCTTCTTTATCTTACTGAAGTTTACAGAAAGTCATAACGGCATAACGGCAGTGCATTTGGAAGAATTCCGTAGACTTATATTTAGGCTTAAAGTCGATTTTCTTGTACATACACATTTTGCAATCGATATCGAAATGCTTCAAATAACTGGTTTAGCATATTTAGGTTAATTAACCTTCTTTATCTTACTAAAGTTTACATAAAGTCATTACGGCATAACGGCAGTATATTTATATGAATTCCGTTATCTTATATTAAGTATAAAGTCGATTTTTTTGTACATACACATTTAGCAATCGATATCGAAATGCTTCAAATCATTAGTTAAACATATTTAGGTTACTTAACCCTCTTTTTCTTACTGAAGTCTGCAAAAGCCTTAACGGCATAACGGCAGTGCATTTAGAAGAGTTCCGTAATCTTATATTTAGGTATGAATTCGATTTTCTTGTACATACTCATTTAGCAATCGATATCGAAATGTTTCAAATCATTAGTTTAACATATTTAAGTTAATAAACCTTCTTTAACGTATTGAAGGTGATACAAAGCCATGGCGGCATAACGACAGTATATTTGTGACAATTCCGTAATCTTATATTTAGGTACAAAGTCGATTTTCTTGTATATACACATTTAGCAATCGATGCCTATATGCTTCACATCATAAGTTTAACAGATTTAACTTGATTAATCCTCTTTATCTTACTGAAGTCTACAAAAGCCAACTGCATAACGACAGTACATTTGGAAGAATTCCGTAATCTTCTATTTAGGTATAAAGAAGATTTTCTTGTATATATGCATTTAGCAATCGATTTCGAAAATCTTCAAATCATTAGTTTAACATATTTAAGTTAATTAACCTTCTTTAACGAACGGAAGTTGGCATAAAGCCATGGCAGCATAACGGCAGTGCATCTAGAGGAATTCCGTAATCTTATGTTTAGGTATAAATTCGATTTTTTTGTATACGCACATTTAGCAGTCGATATCGAAATGCTTCAAATCATTAGTTTAACACATTTAAGTTAATTAACCCTCTTTATCCTACTGAAGTCTACAAACGCCTTAACGGCATAACGGCAAAGCATTTAGAAGAATTACGTAATCTTATATTTAGGTATAATGTCGATTTTCTTGCATATACTCATTTAGCAATCGATATCGAAATGCTTCAAATCATTAGTTTAACATATTTAAGTTAACAAACCTACTTTAACGCACTGAAGTTAACACAAAGCCATGGCGGCGTAACCGCAGAGCATGAAGAAGAATTCCGTAATCTTATATTCAGGTATAAATTCGATTTTTTTGTATATGCACATTTTGCAATCGATATCGAAATGCTTCAAATCATTAGTTTAACATATTTAAGTTAATTAGCCTTCTTTAACGTATTGAAGTATATAGAAAGCCATGGCGGCATAACGACAGTACATTTGGAAGAATTCCGTAATCTTATATTTAGGTATAAAGTCGATTTTCTTGTATATTTGCATTTAGCAATCGATTTCGAAAATTTTCAAATCATTAGTTTAACATATTTAAGGTAATAATCCTTCTTTACCGAACAGAAGTTAACATAAAGCCATAACGGCATAACGGCAGTGCATTTAGAAGAGTTCCGTAATCTTATGTTTAGGGATAAAGTCGATTTTCTTGTATATACACATTTAGCAATCGATATCGAAATGCCTCAAATCATTAGTTTAACATATTTAAGTTAATTAACCCTCTTTATCTTACTGAAGTCTAAAAACGCCTTAACGGCATAACGGCAAATCGTTTAGAAGAATTGCGCAATCTTATATTTAGGTATAAAGTCGATTTTCTTGTATATACTCATTTAGCAATCGATATCGAAATGCTTCAAATAACTGGTTTCACATGTGTATTTAAGTTATTTAGCCTACTTTATCTTACTGGCGTTTACATAAAGCCTTATCGGCATGATGGCAGTGCATTTCGAAGAATTCCGTAGTCTTATATTTAGGTATAAAGTCGATTTTCTTTTATATACACATTTAGCAAACGATATCGAAATTCTTCAAATCACTAGTTTAACATATTTAAATTAATAAACCTTTTTTAACGAACTGAAGTTTGCATAAAGCTATGGTGGCATAACGGCAGTGCATTTAGAAGAATTCCGTTATCTTATGTTTAGGTATAAAGTCGATTTTCTTGTATATACACAGTTAGCGAGCGATAGCGAAATGCTCCAAATCATTATTTTAACATATTTAAGTTAATAAAGCTTCTTTAACGCACTGAAGTTAACACAAAGCCATGGCGGCATAACGGCAGTGCATGTAGAAGAATACCGTAATCTTATGTTTAGGTATAAAGTCGATTTTCTTGTATTAACATATTTAGCAATCGATATCGAAATGCTTCAAATCATTAGTTTCACATATTTAAGTTAATCAACCTTCTTTAACGTATTGAAGTTGACATAAAGCCATGGCGGCATAACGACACTACATTTGGAAGAATTCCGTAGTCTTATATTTAGGAATAAAGTCGATTTTCTTGTATATATGCAATAGGCAATCGATATCGAAATGCTTCAAATAATTAGTTTAATATATCTAAGTTAATTAGCGTACTTTATCGTACTGAAGTTTACATAAAGCCTTAGCGGTATGACGCCAGTGAATTTAGAAGAATTTCTTAACCTTATGTTTAGGTATAAAGTCGATTTTCTTGTATACACTCATTTAGCTATCGATATCGAAATGGTTCAAATCATTAGTTCAATATATTTAAGTTAATTAACCTTCTTTACCTTACTGAAGTTTACATAAAGCCTTAACGGTATAAAAGCAGTGCATTTGGAAGAATTCCGTAATTTTATATTTAGGTATAAAGTCGATTTTGTTAAATATACACATTTAGCAATCGATATCGAAATGCTTCAAATCATTAGTTTGGCATATTTAAGTTAATTAACCTTTTTTATCTTACTGAAGTCTACATAAGGCCTTAACGGTATAACGGCAGTGCATTTAGAAGAATTACTTAATGTTATATTTGGGTATAAAGTCGATTTTCTTATATATACACATTTAGCAATCGATATCAAAATGCTTCAAATCATTAGTTTAACATATTAAAGTTAATAAACCCTCTTTAACGAACTGAAGTTGGCATAAAGCCATGGCGGCATAACGGCAGTGCATGTAGAAGAATTCCGTAATCCTATGTTGAGGTATAAAGTCGATTTTCTTGTATATACACATTTAGCAATCGATATCGAAATGCTTCAAATCATTAGTTTCACATATTTAAGTTAATAAAACCTCTTTAACGAACTGAAGTTGGCATAAAGCCATGGCGGCATAACGGCAGTGCATGTAGAAGAATTTCGTAATCTTATATTTAGGTTAAAGTCTATTTTCAAGTATTTACACATTTGGGAATCGATATCGAGATGCTTCAAAGAATTACTTTAACATATTTAACTTAAACAACCTTTTTTAACGTACTGAAGTTTATATAAAGCCATAACGGCAGTGTATTTCGATGAATTCCGTAATCTTATATTTATGTATAAAGTCGATTTTCTTGTATTTACATATTTAGCAATCGATATCGAAATGCTTCAAATCATTAGTTTAACATATTTTAGTTAAGTAACCATCTTTAACGTATTGACGGTGATATAAAGCCATGGCGGCATAACGACAGTAATTTGGAAGACTTCCGTAATCTAATATTTAGGTATAAAATCGATTTTCTTGTATATATGCATTTAGCAATCGATATCGAAATGCTTCAAATCATTAGTTTCACATATTTAAGTTAATAAAACCTCTTTAACGAACTGAAGTTGGCATAAAGCCATGGCGGCCTAACGGCAGTGCATGTAGAAGAATTCCGTAATCTTATATTTAGGTTAAAGTCTATTTTCATGTATTTGCACATTTGGGAATCGATATCGAGATGCTTTAAATAATTACTTTAACATATTTAAGTTAAACAACCTCTTTTAACGTACTGAAGTTTATATAAAGCCATAACATACTTATGTATTAAGTTAATAAACATTTTTTAGCTTAATGAGGTCTACATAAAGCCTTAACGGTATAACGGCAGTGCATTTAGAAGAAATCCGTAATGTTATAATTTTATATTTAGGTATAAAGTCGATTTTGTTGTATTTACACATTTAGCAGTCGATATCGAAATGCTTCAAACCATTAGTTTAACATATTTAAAATAATTAACCTTCTTTATCGTATTGTAGTTGATACAAACCATTTTGACATAACGACAGTACATTTGGAAGAATTCCGTAATCTTATATTTAGGTATATGTAAAGTCGATTTTCTTGTATATACACATTTAGCAATCGATATCGAAATGCTTCAAATCATTAGTTTTACATTTTCAAGTTATTTATAATAAACCTTCTTTAACACACTGAAGTCTACATAAAGCCTTAACGGTATAACTGCAGTGCATTTAGAAGAATTCCGTAATCTTATATTAAGGTATAAAGTCGATTTTCGTGTATTTACATATTTAGCAATCGATATCGAAATGCTTCAAATCATTAGTTTAACATTTTTAAGTTACTTAACCCTCTTTTTCTCACTGAAGTCTGCAAAAGCTTTAACGGCATAACGGCAGTGCATTTAGAAGAATTACGTAATCTTATATTAGGTATAATCTTATATTTAGATATAAAGTCGATATATATCGAAATGTTTCAAATCATTATTTTAACATATTTAAGTTAATAAACCTTCTTTAACGCACTGAAGTTAACATAAAGCCATGGCGGTATAACGGCAGCGCATGTAGAAGAATTCCGTAATCTTATGTTTAGGTATAAATTCGATTTTCTTGTATATACACATTTAACAATCGATATCGAAATGCTTCAAATCATTAATTTAACATATTTAAGTTAATTAACCTTCTTTATCTTACTGAAGTTTACATAAAGTCATAACGGCATAACGGCAGTGCATTTGGAAGAATTCCGTAGACTTATATTTAGGCTTAAAGTCGATTTTCTTGTACATACACATTTTGCAATCGATATCGAAATGCTTCAAATAACTGGTTTAGCATATTTAGGTTAATTAACCTTCTTTATCTTACTGAAGTTTACATAAAGCCATTACGGCATAACGGCAGTATATTTATATGAATCCCGTTATCTTATATTTAGGTATAAAGTCGATTTTTTTGTACATACATATTTAGCAATCGATATCGAAATGCTTCAAATCATTAGTTAAACATATTTAAGTTACTTAACCCTCTTTTTCTTACTGAAGTCTGCAAAAGCCTTAACGGCATAACGGCAGTGCATTTAGAAGAATTACGTAATCTTATATTTAGGTATGAATTCGATTTTCTTGTACATACTCATTTAGCAATCGATATCGAAATGTTTCAAATCATTAGTTTAACATATTTAAGTTAATAAACCTTCTTTAACGTATTGAAGGTGATACAAAGCCATGGCGGCATAACGACAGTATATTTGTGACAATTCCGTAATCTTATATTTAGGTACAAAGTCGATTTTCTTGTATATACACATTTAGCAATCGATGCCGATATGCTTCACATCATAAGTTTAACAGATTTAAGTTAATTAATCCTCTTTATCTTACTGAAGTCTAAAAAAGCCAACTGCATAGCGGCAGTGCATTTGGAAGAGTTCCGTAATCTTATATTTAGGTATAAAGTCGATTTTGTTCAATATACGCATTTAGCAATCGATATCGAAATGCTTCAAATCATTAGTTTAACATATTTAAGATAATAAACCTTCTTTAACGCACTGAAGTCTACATAAAGCCTTAGCGGTATAACTGCACTGCATTTAGAAGAATTCCGTTATCTTATATTTAGGTATAAATTCGACTTTCTTGTATATTCTCATTTAGCAAGCGATATCAAAATGCTTCAAATTATTAGTTTAACTTTTTTAAGTTAATTAACATTCTTTAAAGAATTGAAGTTGACATAAAGCCATGGCGGCATAACGACAGTACATTTGGAAGAATTCCGTAATCTTATATATAGGTATAAAGTCGATTTTCTTGTATATACTCATTTAGCAATCGATATCGAAATGCTTCAAATCATTAGTTTAACATATTTAAGTTAACAAACCTACTTTAACGCACAGAAGTTAACACAAAGCCATGGCGGCATAACCGCAGAGCATGAAGAAGAATTCCGTAATCTTATATTCAGGTATAAATTCGATTTTTTTGTATATGCACATTTTGCAATCGATATCGAAATGCTTCAAATCATTAGTTTAACATATTTAAGTTAATTAGCCTTCTTTAACGTATTGAAGTATATAGAAAGCCATGGGGCATAACGACAGTACATTTGGAAGAATTCCGTAATCTTATATTTAGGTATAAAGTCGATTTTCTTGTATTTATGCATTTAGCAATCGATTTCGAAAATTTTCAAATCATTAGTTTAACATATTTAAGTTAATAAACCTTCTTTAACGAACAGAAGTTAACATAAAGCCATAACGGCATAACGGCAGTGCATTACGAAGAGTTCCGTAATCTTATGTTTAGGGATAAAGTCGATTTTCTTGTATATACACATTTAGCAATCGATATCGAAATGCTTCAAATAACTGGTTTCACATGTGTATTTAAGATATTTAGCCTATTTTATCTTACTGGCGTTTACAAAAAGCCTTATCGGCATGACGGCAGTGCATTTCGAAGAATTCCGTAGTCTTATATTTAGGTATAAAGTCGATTTTCTTTTATATACACATTTAGCAAACGATATCGAAATGCTTCAAATAACTGGTTTCACATGTGTATTTAAGTTATTTAGCCTACTTTATCTTACTGGCGTTTACAAAAAGCCTTATCGGCATGACGGCAGTGCATTTCGAAGAATTCCGTAGTATTATATTTAGGTATAAAGTCGATTTTCTTTTATATACACATTTAGCAAACGATATCGAAATGCTTCAAATCACTAGTTTAACATATTTAAATTAATAAACCTTTTTTAACGAACTGAAGTTTACATAAAGCTATGGTGGCATAACGGCAGTGCATTTAGAAGAATTCCGTATTCTTATGTTTAGGTAAAAAGTCGATTTTCTTGTATATACACAGTTAGCGAGAGATAGCGAAATGCTCCAAATCATTATTTTAACATATTTAAGTTAATAAAGCTTCTTTAACGCACTGAAGTTAACACAAAGCCATGGCGGCATAACGGCAGTGCATGTAGAAGAATACCGTAATCTTATGTTAAGTTATAAAGTCGATTTTCTTGTATTAACATATTTAGCAATCGATATCGAAATGCTTCAAATCATTAGTTTCACATATTTAAGTTAATTAACCTTCTTTAACGTATTGAAGTTGACATAAAGCCATGGCGGCATAACGGCAGTATATTTAAGAATTCCGTAGTCTTATATTTAGGTATAAAGTCGATTTTCTTGTATATATGCATTTAAGCAATCGATATCGAAATGCTTAAAATTAGTTTAACACATCTAAGTTAATTAGCGTACCTTATCGTACTGAAGTTTACATAAAGCCTTAACGGTATAACGCCAGTGAATTTAGAAGAATTTCTTAACGTTATATTTAGGTATAAAGTCGATTTTCTTGTATACATGATTTAGCATCGATATCGAAATGGTTCAAATCATTAGTTCAATATATTTAAGTTAATTAACCTTCTTTACCTTACTGAAGTTTACATAAAGCCTTAACGGTATAAGGCAGTGCATTTGGAAGAATTCCGTAATTTTATATTTAGGTATAAAAGTCGATTTTTGAAATATACACATTTAGCAATCGATATCGAAATGCTTCAAATCATTAGTTTAACATATTAAGTTAATAAACCATTTTTTAGTTACACTGAAGTCTACATAAAGCCTTAACGGTATAACGGCAGTGCATTTAGAAGAATTCCGTAATGTTATATTTTAAAGGTTAAAGTCGATTTTTTTGTATTTACATATTTAGCAATCAATATCGAAATGCTTCATTCATAGTTTAACTATTTAAGTTAATTAAACCTTCTTTAACTATTGAAGCTGACATAAAGCCTTAACGGCATAACGGCAGTGCATTTAGAATAATTAGTTATCTTATATGTTAGGTATAAATTCGACTTTTCTTGTATATACAATTTAGCAACGATATCGAAATGCTTCAAATCATAAGTTTAAACAATTAAGTTAATAAACCTTCTTTAGCGCACTAAAGTCTACATAAGGCCCTAAGGATAGACGGCAGTGCATTTAGAAGAATTCCTAATGTTATAATTTTATATTTAGGGTAAAGTCGATTTTCTTGTATTTACCATTTAGCAGTCGATATCAAATGCTTCAAATATGGTTTAACATATTTAAGTTAATAAACATTCTTTAACGAACTGAGTTGACAAAGCCATGGCGGCATAACGACAGTACATTTGGAAGAATTCCGTAATCTTATATTTAGGTAACAAGTCGATTTTTTTGTATATACACATTTAGCAATCGATATCGAAATGCTTCAAATCATAGTTTAACATATTTAAGTTAATAAAATTTCTTTAGCACTGAAGTCTACATAAAGCCTTAACGGTATAACAGCATGCATTTAGAAGAATTCCGTATCTTATATTTAGGTATAAATCGACTTTCTTGTAAATTATTTAGAAAGCATATCGAAATGCTTCAAATCTTTAGTTTACATATTTAATTAATTAACCTTCTTTAACGCATTGAAGTTGACAAACCATGGCGGCATAACGCAGTACATTTGGATAGAATTCCGTAATCTTATATTTAGGTTATCTAAAGTCGATTTTCATGTATATACACATTTAGAATCGATATCGAAATGCTCATCATTAGTTTACCATCAAGTTATAAATTGAAACCTTTAACAACTGAAGTCTACATAAAGCCTTAAGGGTATAAGCAGTGATTTAGAAGAATTTCCTTAATCTTATATTAGGCATAAAAGTCGATTTTTTGTATTGCATTTAGCATCGATATCGAAATGTTCAAATCATTAGTTTAACATATTTAGTTAATTAACCATCTTTAACGATTAAGAAGTTGAATAAAGCCATTGCGGCATAAGGAGTCATTTGAAGAATTAATTAGAAAGCTTTATGTTTACCCACCTCGTTCAATTAGGTAGCGTTAATCAAAGTTAAACTAAAGTTAAACTTTGACTAGTTGACAAGCCTTGGTAGGCAGTAGAAGAACGATTGAAGACTTTCGTGTAGAGCTCTTTAAATTATCTAACCAATGCTTTATGTTTGACCCACCTCGTTCCATTAGTTTAGCCGCTAGAGCGTTAGCAAAGTTGAAACAAAAATGTGACTATTGCCAAGCGCTATGTAGATTAGGAAGAAAGATTGAAGTTTTCCTGAGAGCCTTTAAATTATCTAACCAATGCTTTATGTTTGACCCACCTCGTTCAATTAGTTTAGCCCAGAGCGTTAGCAAAGTTGAAACCAAAATGTGACTATTGCCAAGCCCCTGGTAGGAGTAAAGAAAGATTGAAGACTTTCCTTAGAGCTCTTTAAATTATCTACCAATGTTTTATGTTTGACCCACCTCGTTACAATGTTTAGCCGTAGAGTGTTAGCAAAGTTGAAACAAAAATGTGACTATTGCCAAGCCATCTGTTAGGAGTAGAAGTAAAATTGAAGTCTTTCCTAGAGCTCTTTGAATTATCTAACCAATGCTTATGTTTGACTCCACCTCGTTCAATAGTTTAGCCGCTAGAGCGTTATCAAAGTTGAAACAAAAATGTGACTATTCCCAAAAAGCCTTGGATAGGAGTAGAAGAAAAATTGGGATTTCCTCAGAGCTCTTTAAATTATCTAACCAATGCTTTATGTTTGACCCACCTCGTTCAATTGTTTAGCCTCAGAGCGTTAGCAAAGTTGAAACAAAAATGTGACTATTGCCAAGCCCTGTAATGTAGAAGAAAATTGAAGTTTTTCCTAGAGCTCTTTAAATTATTTAACCAATGCTTAAATGTATGACACACCTCGTTCCAATAGTTTAGCCTCAGAGCGTTAAAAGTTGAAACAAAAATGTGACTATTGACCAAGCCTTGGTAGGAGTAGAAGAAAGATGAAGATTTCCTAGAGCTCTTTAAATTATCTAACCAATGCTTTATGTTTGACCCAGCTCGTTCCAATAGTTTAGCCGTAGAGCGTTACAAAGTTGAAACAAAAATGTGACTATTGCCAAGCCCTTGGTAGAGGTAGAAGAAAGATTGAAGACTTTCCTGAGAGCTATTTAAATTATCTAACCAATGCTTTATGTTTGACCCACCTCGTTCAATAGTTTAGCCGCTAGAGCGTTAGCAAAGTTGAAACAAAATGTGACTGTTGCCAAGCCTGGTAGGAGTAGAAGAAAGATTGAAGACTTTCCTGAGAGCTCTTTAAATTATCTAACCAATGCTTTATGTTTGACCCACCTCGTTCAATAGTTTAGCCGCTAGAGCGTTAGCAAAGTTGAAACAAAAATGTGACTATTGCCAAGCCTAATGGTAGGAGTAAAGAAAGATTGAAGATTTCCTGAGAGCTCTTTAATTATCTAACCAATGCTTATGTTTGACCCACCTCGTTCAATAGTTTAGCCCAGAGCGTTAGCAAAGTTGAAACCAAAATGTGACTATTGCCAAGCCCCTGGTAGGAGTAGAAGAAAATGGAAGACTTTCCTAGAGCTCTTTAAATTATCTAACCAATGTTTATGTTTGACCCACCTCGTTCAATGTTTAGCCCAGAGCGTTAGCAAAGTTGAAACAAAAATGTGACTATTGCCAAGCCCTGGTAGAGTAGAAGAAAGATTGAAGTTTTTCCTGAGAGCTCTTTAAATTATCTAACCAATGCTTAATGTTTGACCCACCTCGTTCAATAGTTTAGCCGCTAGAGCGTTAGCAAAGTTGAAACAAAAATGTGACTATTGCCAAGCGCTTGGTAGGGTAAAAGAAAGATTGAAGACTTTCCTGAGAGCTCTTTAAATTATCTAACCAATGCTTTATGTTTGACCCACCTCGTTCAATAGTTTAGCCTCAGAGCGTTAGCAAAGTTGAAACCAAAATGTGACTATTGCCAAGCCCCTGGTAGAGTAGAAGAAAGATTGAAGACTTTCCTAGAGCTATTTAAATTATCTAACCAATGCTTTATGTTTGACCCACCTCGTTCAATAGTTTGCCGCTAGAGCGTTAGCAAAGTTGAAACAAAAATGTGACTATTGCCAAGCCTTGGTAGGAGTAGAAGAAAGATTGAATGCTTTATGTTTGACCCACCTCGTTCCAATAGTTTAGCCGCAGAGCGTTAGCAAAGTTGAAAAAAATTGACTATTGCCAAGCCCCTGGTAGGAGTAGAAGAAGATTGAAGACTTTCCTGAGAGCTCTTTAAATTATCTAACCAATGCTTTATGTTTGACCACCTCGTTCCAATAGTTTAGCCGCTAGAGCGTTAGCAAAGTTGAAACAAAAATGTGACTATTGCCAAGCCTGGTAGGAGTAGAAGAAAGATTGAAGATTTCCTGAGAGCTCTTTAAATTATCTAACCAATGCTTTATGTTTGACCCACCTCGTTCCAATAGTTTAGCCGCTAGAGCGTTAGCAAAGTTGAAACAAAAATGTGACTATTGCCAAGCCATGGTAGGAGTAGAAGAAAATTGGAGTTTTTCCTGAGAGCTCTTTAACTTATCTAACCAATGCTTAATGTTTGACCCACCTCGTTCAATTAGTTTAGCCGCTAGAGCGTTAGCAAAGTTGAAACAAAAATGTGACTATTGCCAAGCCCCTGATAGGAGTAGAAGAAAAATGGGGGACTTTCCTCAGAGCTCTTTAAATTATCTTACCAATGTTTTATGTTTGACCCACCTCGTTCAAATTGTTTAGCCTCAGAGCGTTAGCAAAGTTGAAACAAAAATGTGACTATTGCCAAGCCCCTGATAAGAGTAGAAGAAAGATTGAAGTTTTTCCTGAGAGCTCTTTAAATTATCTAACCAATGCTTAATGTTTGACCCACCTCGTTCCAATAGTTTAGCCGCTAGAGCGTTAGCAAAGTTGAAACAAAAATGTGACTATTGCCAAGCGCTTGGTAGGTGTAAAAGAAAGATTGAAGACTTTCCTGAGAGCTCTTTAAATTATCTAACCAATGCTTTATGTTTGACCCACCTCGTTCCAATAGTTTAGCCTCAGAGCGTTAGCAAAGTTGAAACCAAAATGTGACTATTGCCAAGCCCCTGGTAGGAGTAGAAGAAAGATTGAAGACTTTCCTTAGAGCTATTTAAATTATCTAACCAATGCTTTATGTTTGACCCACCTCGTTCAATTAGTTTGCCGCTAGAGCGTTAGCAAAGTTGAAACAAAAATGTGACTATTGCCAAGCCAATGGTAGGAGTAGAAGAAAGATTGAATGCTTTATGTTTGACCCACCTCGTTCCAATAGTTTAGCCGCTAGAGCGTTAGCAAAGTTGAAACTTTGACTATTGCCAAGCCCCTGGTAGGAGTAGAAGACAGATTGAAGACTTTCCTGAGAGCTCTTTAAATTATCTAACCAATGCTTTATGTTTGACACACCTCGTTCCAATAGTTTAGCCGCTAGAGCGTTAGCAAAGTTGAAACAAAAATGTGACTATTGCCAAGCGCTTGGTAACAATAGAAGAAAGATTAAAGACTTTCCTGAGAGCCCTTTAAATTATCTAACCAATGCTTTATGTTTGACCCACCTCGTTCCAATAGTTTAGCCGCTAGAGCGTCAGTAAAGTTGAAACAAAATTGTGATTATTGCCAAGCGCTTGGTAGGAGAAAAAGAAAGATTGAAGTCCTAGAGCTCTTTAAATTATTTAACCAAGCTTTATGTTTGACCCACCTCGTTCAAATGTTTAGCCTCAGAGCGTTATCAAAGTTGAAACAAAAATGTGACTATTGCCAACCCTGGTAGGAGTAAAAGAAAATTGAGATTTCCTGAGAGCTCTTTAAATTATTTAACCAAGCTTTATGTTTGACCCACCTCGTTCAATGTTTAGCCTCAGAGCGTTATCAAAGTTGAAACAAAAATGTGACTATTGCCAAGCCCTGGAAAGAGTAGAAGAAAGATTGAAGATTTTCCTAAGAGCTCTTTAAATTATCTAACCAATGCTTTATGTTTGACCCACCTCGTTCCAATAGTTTAGCCGCTAGAGCGTTAGCAAAGTTGAAAAAACAAATGTGACTATTGCCAAGCGCTTGTAGGAGTAAAAGAAAGATTGAAGACTTTCCTGAGAGCTCTTTAAATTATCTAACCAATGCTTTATGTTTGACCCACCTCGTTCAATAGTTTAGCCTCAGAGCGTTAGCAAAGTTGAAACAAAATGTGACTATTGCCAAGCCCCTGGTAGGAGAAAAGAAAGATTGAAGTCTTTCCTGAGAGCTCTTTAAATTATCTAACCAATGCTTTATGTTTGACCCACCTCGTTCAAATAGTTTAGCCTAGAGCGTTATCAAAGTTGAAACAAAAATGTGACTATTGCCAAGCCTTGTAGGAGAAAAGAAAGATTGAAGTTTTCCTGAGAGCTCTTTAAATTTCTAACCAATGCTTTATGTTTGACCCACCTCGTTCCAATAGTTTAGCCGCTAGAGCGTTAAAGTTGAAACAAAATGTGACTATTGCCAAGCGCTTGGTAGGAGAAAAGGAAAGATGAAGTCTTTCCTGAGAGCTCTTTAAATTATCTAGCCAATGCTTAATGTTTGACCCACCTCGTTACAATAGTTTAGCCTCAGAGCGTTAGCAAAGTTGAAACAAAAATGTGACTATTGCCAAGCCCCTGTAGAGTAGAAGAAAGAGTTGAAGACTTTTCCTAGAGCTCTTTAAATTATCTAACCAATGCTTTATGTTTGACCCACCTCGTTCCAATAGTTTAGCCCTAGAGCGTTAGCAAAGTTGAAACAAAAATGTGACTATTGCCAAGCGCTTGGTAGGAGTAGAAGAAAGATTGAAGTCTTTCCTGAGAGCTCTTTAAATTATCTAACCAATGCTTTATGTTTGACCCACCTCGTTCCAATAGTTTGCCGCTAGAGCGTTAGCAAAGTTGAAACAAAAATGTGACTATTGCCAAGCGCTTGGTAGGAGAAAAGAAAGATTGAAGTCTTTCCTGAGAGCTCTTTAAATTATCTAGCCAATGCTTAATGTTTGACCCACCTCGTTCCAATAGTTTAGCCGCTAGAGCGTTAGCAAAGTTGAAACAAAAATGTGACTATTGCCAAGCGCTTGGTAGGAAAAAGAAAGATTGAAGTCTTTCCTGAGAGCTCTTTAAATTATCTAGCCAATGCTTAATGTTTGACCCACCTCGTTACAATAGTTTAGCCCTCAGAGCGTTAGTAAAGTTGAAACAAAATGTGATTTGCAAGCCTGGTAGGAGTAAAGAAAGATTGAAGTATTTCCTGAGAGCTCTTTAAATTATCTAACCAATGCTTTATGTTTGACCCACCTCGTTCCAATAGTTTAGCCTCAGAGCGTTATCAAAGTTGAAACAAAAATGTGACTATTGCCAAACACCTGGTAGGAGTAAAAGAAAAATTGGGTATTTTCTGAGAGCTCTTTAAATTATTTAACCAATGCTTTATGTTTGACACACCTCGTTCCAATAGTTTAGCCTCAGAGCGTTAGCAAAGTTGAAACAAAAATGTGACTATTGCCAAGCACCTGGTAGGAGTAGAAGAAAAATTGGGATTTCTGAGAGCTCTTTAAATTATCTAACCAATGCTTTATGTTTGACCCACCTCGTTCCAATAGTTTAGCCGCTAGAGCGTTAGCAAAGTTGAAACAAAAATGTGACTATTGCCAAGCCAATGGTAGGAGTAGAAGAAAAATTGGGGACTTTCCTGAGTGCTCTTTAAATTATCTAACCAATGCTTAATGTTTGACCCACCTCGTTCAAATTGTTTAGCCGCTAGAGCGTTAGCAAAGTTGAAACAAAAATGTGACTATTGCCAAGCCCCTGATAGGAGTAGAAGAAAAATAGGGGACTTTCCTGAGAGCTCTTTAAATTATCTTACCAATGTTTTATGTTTGTCCCACCTCTTTCAAATTGTTTAGCCTCAGAGCGTTAGCAAAGCTGAAACAAAAATGTGACTATTGCCAAGCCCCTGATAAGAGTAGAAGAAAGAGTGAAGATTTTCCTAAGAGCTCTTTAAATTATCTAACCAATGCTTTATGTTTGACCCAGCTCGTTCCAATAGTTTAGTCACTAGAGCGTTAGCAAAGTTGAAACAAAAATGTGACTATTGCCAAGCCAATGGTAGGAGTAGAAGAAAATTGGGGACTTTCCTGAGAGCTCTTTAAATTATCTAACCAATGCTTAATGTCTGACCCAGCTCGTTCCAATAGTTTAGCCACTAGAGCGTTAGCAAAGTTGAAACAAAAATGTGACTATTAGATCGATTATTTTACAAGAAAACTCGATTATCGAGTAGAATTGGAATCTAGTTTACCATCCCTACTGACAGCCATCGCGTGCACATATAAAACCTCCGCACAATAACCACCACAAAAAAAAAT
This sequence comes from Bactrocera correcta, assembly GCA_027475135.1. Classification (NCBI taxonomy): domain Eukaryota; kingdom Metazoa; phylum Arthropoda; class Insecta; order Diptera; family Tephritidae; genus Bactrocera; species Bactrocera correcta. Next base: position 38,044 of record JAPZAG010000265.1, on the reverse strand, counting down.
GATTTTTTTTCCATGTTATTTATATGGAAAACAGAAAACTTGAAAGAGGCACCTCTTAATATTATTATTAAGGTCTCATCTTTTGAGCCTGTTTTTCAGTTGAAAAAAAAAGGTTGCCTCAAAATGGCACACCCTAGGGTATATACAAGAAAATCGACTTTATACCTAAATATAAGATTATAAAATTCTTCTAAATGCACTGCCGTTATGCCGTTAAGGCTTTTGTAGTCAAAAAAACGCTTTTCAGATATCGATTGCAAAGGTTGAAAAAAAATCGACTTTAACCTAAATATAAAAAATACGGAATTTTCAATGCTCTTAAATTATTTTAAAAAAAAAACTAATGTTTGAAGCATTTCGATATCGATTGCAAATGTGTATATACAAGAAAATCGACTTTATACCTAAATATAAAATTATAACATTACGGAATTCTTCTAAATGCACTGCCGTTATGCCGTTAAGGCTTTCTAGACTTCAGTAAGTTAAGAAGGTTAATTAACTTAAATATGTTAAACTAATGATTTGAAGCATTTCGATATCGATAGCAAAATGAGTATATACAAGAAAATCAATTTTATACCTATATAAATTATTACGGAATTCTTTATGCACTGCCGCTATGCCGCCAAATGGCTTATGCCAACTTCAGATCGTTAAAGAAGGTTTATTAACTTAAATATGTTAAACTAATGAGTTGAAGCATCTCGATATCGATTGCTAAATGTATATATACAACAAAATCGACTTTATACCTAAATAAAGATACGAATTCTTTAAATGATGGTTATGCCGTTCAGGGCTTATTTGAAATTCAGTGGATAAAGAAGGTTAAAAACCTTAAATATGTTAAACTATGATTTAAAGCATTTCGTTATCGATTGCTAATGCGTATATACAAGAAAATCAAACTTTATACCTAAATATAAGATTACGAATTCTTCTAAATGCACTGCCGTTATGCCGTTGGCTTTATGAACTTCAGTTAAAAGAGGTTAAAACTTAAATATGTTAAACTAATGATTTGAAGCATTTCGATATCGATTGCTTAATGTGTATATACAAGAAAATCGAATTTATACCTAAATATAAGATAACCGGAATTCTTCTAAATGCACTGCCGTTATGCCGTTGGCTTTAGTAGACTTCAGTAAGTAGAGAGGGTTAATTAACTTAAATATGTTAAACTAATGATTTGAAGCATTTCGATATCGATTGCAAAATTTGTAATACAAGAAAATCGACTTTATACCTAATATAAGATTACGGAATTCTTTTAAATGCACTGCCGTTATGCCGTTAAGGCTTTATGTAGACTTCTACGTTAAAGGTTATTTTAAATATGTTTAACTATGGATTTGAAGCATTTCGATATCGATTGCTAAATGGTAAATACAAGAAAGTCGACTTTTACCTAAATATAAGATTAACGGAATTCTTTAAATGCACTGCCGTTATGCCGTTGGCTTTAGTAACTTCAGTCGTTAAAGGTTTATTAACTTAAATATGTTAAACTAATGAGTTTGGAAGCATCTCGATATCGATTGCTAAATGTGTATATACAACAAAATCGAATTTATACCTAAACATAAGATTACGGAATTCTTCTACATGCACTACGTTATGCCGCCATGGCTTTATGACAACTTCAGTCGTTAAAGAAGCTTTATTAACTTAAATATGTTAAAATAATGATTTGAAGTATTTCGATATCGATTGCTAATGATATATGCAAGAATATCGACTTTATACCTAATTATAAGATTACGTAATTCTTCTAAATGCACTGCCGTTATGCTTTAAATGGCTTTATGTAGACTTCAGTTAGATAAAAAAGGGTTTAAAAAAATCCTTAAATATGTTAAACTATCGATTTGAAGCATTTCGTTATCGATTGCTTAAGGTATATACAAGAAAATCGAATTTATACCTAAATAAAGATTACGAATTTCTTCTAATGCACTGCCGTTATGCCGCCATGGCTTTATATCCACTTCAATAAGTTAAAGAAGGTTAACTAACTTAAATATGTTAAACTAATGATTTAAAACATTTCGATATCGCTTGCTAAATGTGTATATACAAGAAAATCGAATTTATACCTAAATATAAGATAACGGAATTCTTCTAAATGCACTGCCGTTATGACGTTAAGGCTTTATGTAGACTTCAGTAAGATAGAGGGGAATAATTAACATAAATATGTTTAACTTATGATTTGAAGCATTTCGATATCGATTGCTAAACATGTAAATACAAGAAAATCGACTTTGTACCTAAATATAAGATTACGGAATTCTTTTAAATGCACTGCAGTTATACCGTTAAGGCTTTATGTAGACTTCTGTGCGTTAAAGGTTTATTAACTTAAATATGTTAAACTAATGAGTTGAAGCATCTCGATATCGATTGCTAAATGTGTATATACAACAAAATCGAATTTATACCTAAACATAAGATTACGGAATTCTTCTACATGCACTATCGTTATGCCGCCATGGCTTTATGACAACTTCAGTGCGTTAAAAAGCTTTATTAACTTAAATATGTTAAAATAATGATTTGAAGTATTTCGATATCGATTGCTATATGAGTATATGCAAGAATATCGACTTTATACCTAATTATAAGATTACGTAATTCTTCTAAATGCACTGCCGTTATGCTGGTAAGGCTTTATGTTGACTTCAGTAAGATAAAGAAGGTTAATATCCTTAAATATGTTAAACTATCGATTTGAAGCATTTCGATATCGATTGATAAATGTGGATATACAAGAAAATCGATTTTAACCTAGACATAAGATTACGGAATTTTCTACATGCACTGCCGTTGTGCCGCCATGGCTTTATGTCACCTTCGGTAGGTTAAAAAAGGTAATTTAACTTAAATATGTTAAACTAATGATTTGAAGCATTTCGATATCGATTGCTAAATGTGCTAGTACAAGAAACCTGACTTTATACCTAAACATAGGTAACAGGAATTCTTCCAAATGCACTGCCGCTATTCCGCCATGGTTTGTATCAACTACAATACGATAAAGAAGTTAATTATTTTAAATATGTTAAACTAATGGTTTGAAGCATTTCGATATCGACTGCTAAATATAAATACAAAAAATCGACCTTGTACCTAAATATAAGATTACGGAATTCTTCTAAATGCACTGCGGTTATATCGTTAAGGCTTTATGTAGACTTCAGTGTGTTAAAGAAGGTTTATTATAAATAACTTGAAAATGTAAAACTAATGATTTGAAGCATTTCGATATCGAATGCTAAATGTGTATATACAAGAAAATCGACTTTACATATACCTAAATATAAGATTACGGAATTCTTCCAAATGTACTGTCGTTATGCCGCCATGTTTGTATCAACTCAATACGATAAAGAAGGTTAATTATTTTAAATATGTTAAACTAATGGTTTGAAGCATTTCGATATCGACTGCTAAATGTGTAAATACAACAAAATCGACTTTATACCTAAATATAAAATTATAACATTACGGAATTCTTCTAAATGCACTGCCCTTATACCGTTAAGGCCTTATGTAGACTTCAGTAAGCTAAAAAATGTTTATTAACTTAATATATTAAACTAATGATTTGAAGCATTTCGATATCGATAGCAAAATGAGCATATACAAGAAAATCAATTTTATACCTATATATAAGATTACGGAATTCTTTTCATGCACTGCCGCTATGCCGCCATGGCTATATGCCAACTTCAGATCGTTAAAGAAGGTTTATTAACTTAAATATGTTAAACTAATGAGTTGAAGCATCTTGATATCGATTGCTAAATGTATATATACAACAAAATCGACTTTATACCTAAATATAAGATTACGGAATTCTTCTAAATGCACTGCCGTTATACCGTTATGGCTTTATGTAAACTTCAGTTAGACAAAGAAGGTTAAAAACCTTAAATATGTTAAACTATCGATTTGAAGCATTTCGTTATCGATTGCTTAATGTGTATATACAAGAAAATCGAATTTATACCTAAATATAAGGTTACGAATTTCTTCTAAATGCACTGCCGTTATGCCGCCATGGCTTTATATCAACTTCAATAAGTTAAAGAAGGTTAACTAACTTAAATATGTTAAACTAATGATTTAAAACATTTCGATATCGCTCGCTAAATGTGTATATACAAGAAAATCGAATTTGTACCTAAATATAAGATAACGGAATTCTTCTAAATGCACTGCCGTTATGCCGTTAAGGCTTTATGTAGACTTCAGTAAGATAGAGGGGAATAATTAACTTAAATATGTTAAACTTATGATTTGAAGCATTTCGATATCGATTGCTAAATATGTAAATACAAGAAAATCGACTTTGTACCTAAATATAAGATTACGGAATTCTTTTAAATGCACTGCAGTTATGTCGTTAAGGCTTTATGTAGACTTCTGTGCGTTAAAGGTTTATTAACTTAAATATGTTAAACTAATGATTTGAAGCATTTCGATATCAATTGCTAAATGTGTATATACAAGAAAATCGACTTTATACCTAAATATAATATAACGGAATTCTTCTAAATGCACTGCCGATATGCCGCCATGGCTTTAAGCCAACTTCAGATCGTTGAAGAAGGTTTATTAAATTAAATATGTTAAACTAATGAGTTGAAGCATCTCGATATCGATTGCTAATTGTGTATATACAACAAAATCGAATTTATACCTAAACATAAGATTACGGAATTCTTCTACGTGCACTATCGTTATGCCGCCATGGCTTTATGTTAACTTCAGTGCGTTAAAGAAGCTTTATTAACTTAAATATGTTAAAATAATGATTTGAAGTATTTCGATATCGAGTGCTAAATGAGTATATGCAAGAATATCGACTTTATACCTAATTATAAGGTTACGTAATTCTTCTAAATGCACTGCCGTTATGCTGTTAAGGCTTTATGTAGACTTCAGTAAGATAAAGAAGGTTAATATCCTTAAATATGTTAAACTATCGATTTGAAGCATTTCGTTATCGATTGCTTAACGTGTATATACAAGAAAATCGAATTTATACCTAAATATAAGATTACGAATTTCTTCTAAATGCACTGCCGTTATGCCGCCATGGCTTTATATCAACTTCAATAAGTTAAAGAAGGTTAACTAATTTAAATACGTTAAACTAATGATTTAAAACATTTCGATATCGCTTGCTAAATGTGTATATACAAGAAAATCGAATTTATACCTTATTATAAGATAACGGAATTCTTCTAAATGCACTGCCGTTATGACGTTAAGGCTTTATGTAGACTTCAGTAAGATAGAGGGCAATAATTAACTTAAATATGTTAAACTTATGATTTGCAGCATTTCGATATCGATTGCTAAACATGTAAATACAAGAAAATCGACTTTGTACCTAAATATAAGATTACGGAATTCTTTTAAATGCACTGCAGTTATACCGTTAAGGCTTTATGTAGACTTCTGTGCGTTAAAGGTTTATTAACTTAAATATGTTAAACTAATGAGTTGAAGCATCTCGATATCGATTGCTAAATGTGTATATACAACAAAATCGAATTTATACCTAAACATAAAATTACGGAATTCTTCTACATGCACTATCGTTATGCCGCCATGGCTTTATGTTAACTTCAGTGCGTTAAAGAAGCTTTATTAACTTAAATATGTTAAAATAATGATTTGAAGTATTTCGATATCGATTGCTAAATGAGTATATGCAAGAATATCGACTTTATACCTAATTATAAGGTTACGTAATTCTTCTAAATGCACTGCCGTTATGCTGTTAAGGCTTTATGTAGACTTCAGTAAGATAAAGAAGGTTAATATCCTTAAATATGTTAAACTATCGATTTGAAGCATTTCGATATCGATTGATAAATGTGGATATACAAGAAAATCGATTTTATACCTAGACATAAGATTACGGAATTCTTCTACATGCACTGCCGTTGTGCCGCCATGGCTTTATGTCACCTTCGGTAGGTTAAAAAGGTAATTTAACTTAAATATGTTAAACTAATGATTTGAAGCATTTCGATATCGATTGCTAAATGTGCTAGTACAAGAAACCTGACTTTATACCTAAACATAGGATAACGGAATTCTTCCAAATGCACTGCCGCTATTCCGCCATGGTTTGTATCAACTACAATATGATAAAGAAGGTTAATTATTTTAAATATGTTAAACTAATGGTTTGGAGCATTTCGATATCGACTGGTAAATATGTAAATACAAATAAATCGACCTTGTACCTAAATATAAGATTACGGAATTCTTCTAAATGCACTGCAGTTATACCGTTAAGGCTTTATGTAGACTTCAGTGTGTTAAAGAAGGTTTATTATAAATAACTTGAAAATGTAAAACTAATGATTTGAAGCATTTCGATATCGAATGCTAAATGTGTATATACAAGAAAATCGACTTTACATATACCTAACTATAAGATTACGGAATTCTTCCAAATGTACTGTCGTTATGCCGCCATGGTTTGTATCAACTACAATACGATAAAGAAGGTTAATTATTTTAAATATGTTAAACGAATGGTTTGAAGCATTTCGATATCGACTGCTAAATGTGTAAATACAACAAAATCGACTTTATACCTAAATATAAAATTATAACATTACGGATTTCTTCTAAATGCACTGCCGTTATACCGTAAAGGCTTTATGTAGACCTCATTAAGCTTAAAAATGTTTATTAACTTAATATGTTAAACTAATGATTTGAAGCATTTCGATATCGATAGCTAAATGTGTATATACAAGAAAATCGACTCTATACCTGAATATAAGATTACGGAATTCTTCTACATGCACTTCCGTTATGCCGCCATGGCTTTATATCACCTTCGGTAGGTTAAAAAAGGTAATTTAACTTAAATATGTTAAACTAATGATTTGAAGCATTTCGATATCGATTGCTAAATGTGCTAGTACAAGAAACCTGACTTTATACCTAAACATAGGAAACGGAATTCTTCCAAATGCACTGCCGCTATTCCGCCATGGCTTTATGTCAACTTCAGTTCGTTAAAGTGGGTTTGTTAACTTAAATATGTTAAACTAATGATTTGAAGCATTTCGATATCGATTGCAAAAAATGTAAATACAAAAAAATCGACCTTGTACCTAAATATAAGATTACGGAATTCTTCTAAATGCACTGCAGTTATACCGTTAAGGCTTTATGTAGACTTCAGTGTGTTAAAGAAGGTTTATTATAAATAACTTGAAAATGTAAAACTAATGATTTGAAGCATTTCGATATCGATTACTAAATGTGTATATACAAGAAAATCGACTTTACATACACCTAAATATAAGATTACGGAATTCTTCCAAATGTACTGTCGTTATGCCGCCATGGTGTGTATCAACTACCATACGATAAAGAAGGTTATTTATTTTAAATATGTTAAACTAAAGGTTTGAAGCATTTCGATATCGACTGCTAAATGTGTAAATACAACAAAATCGACTTTATACCCAAATATAAAATTATAACATTACGGATTTCTTCTAAATGCACTGCCGTTATACCGTTAAGGCTTTATGTAGACCTCATTAAGCTAAAAAATGTTTATTAACTTAATATGTTAAACTAATGATTTGAAGCATTTCGATATCGATTGCTAAATGAGTATATACAAGAAAATCGACTTTATACCTAAATATAAGATTACGTAATTCTTCTAAATGCACTGCCGTTATGCCGTTAAGGCTTTATGTAGACTTCAGGAAGATAAATAGGGTGAATTAACTTAAATATGTTAAACTTATGATCTCAAGCATTTCGATATCGATTGCTAAATGTGTTTATACAACAAATCGATTTTATACCTAAATATTAAATTACGGAATTCTTCTACATGCACCGCCGTTATGCCGCCATGGCTTCATGTCACTTTCGGTAGTTTAAAGAAGGTAATTTAACTTAAATATGTTAAACTAATGATTTGAAGCATTTCGATATCAATTGCTAAATGTGCTAGTACAAGAAAATCGAATTTATAGCTAAATATAAGATAACGGAATTCTTCCAAACGCACTGCCGTTATGCCGTTAAGGCTTTATGTAGACTTCAGTAAGATAGAGGGGAATAATTAACTTAAATATGTTAAACTTATGATTTGAAGCATTTCGATATCGATTGCTAAATATGTAAATACAAAAAAATCGACTTTGTACCTAAATATAAGATTACGGAATTCTTTTAAATGCACTGCAGTTATACCGTAAAGGCTTTATGTAGACTTCAGTGCGTTAAAGAAGGTTTATTATAAATAACTTGAAAATGTAAAACTAATGATTTTATGCATTTCGATATCGATTGCTAAATGGGTATATACAAGAAAATCGACTTTATACCTAAATATAAGATTATAAAATTCTTCTAAATGCACTGCCGTTATGCCGTTAAGGCTTTTGTAGACTTTAGTATGAAAAAGAGGGTTAATTAACTTAAATATGTTAAACTAATGATTTGAAGCATTTCGATATCGATTGCTAAATGTGTATGTACAAAAAAATCGACTTTATACCTAAATATAAGATAACGGAATTCATATAAATATACTGCCGTTATGCGGTTATGGCTTTATGTAAACTTTAGTAAGATAAAGAAGGTTAATTAACTCAAATATGTTAAACCAGTTATCTGAAGCATTTCGATATCGATTGCGAAATGTATAAATACAAGGAAATCGAATTTATACCTAAATATAAGATTACGGAATTCTTCCACATGTACTGTCGTTATGCCGCCATGGCTTTTTATCACCTTCAATACGTTAAAGAAGGTTAATTATTTTAAATATGTTTAACTTGTGGTTTGAAGCATTTCGATATCGATTGCTAAATGTGTAAATACAAGAAAATCGACTTTATACCTAAATATAAAATTATAACATTACGGAATTCTTCTAAATGCACTGCCCTTATACCGTTAAGGCTTTATGTAGACTTCAGTAAGCTAAAAAATGTTTATTAACTTAATATATTAAACTAATGATTTGAAGCATTTCGATATCGATAGCAAAATGAGCATATACAAGAAAATCAATTTTATACCTATATATAAGATTACGGAATTCTTTTCATGCACTGCCGCTATGCCGCCAAGGCTATATGCCAACTTCAGATCGTTAAAGAAGGTTTATTAACTTAAAAATGTTAAACTAATGTGTTGAAGTATCTCGATATCGATTGCTAAATGTATATATACAACAAAATCGACTTTATACCTAAATATAAGATTACGGAATTCTTCTAAATGCACTGCCGTTATACCGTTATGGCTTTATGTAAACTTCAGTAAGATAAAGAAGGTTAATACCCTTAAATATGTTAAACTATCGATTTGAAGCATTTCGATATCGCTTGCTAAATGTGTATATACAAGAAAATCGAATTTATACCTAAATATAAGATAACGGAATTATTCTAAATGCACTGCCGTTATGCCGTTAAGGCTTTATGTAGACTTCAGTAAGATAGAGGGGAATAATTAACGTAAATATGTTAAACTTATGATTTGAAGCATTTCGATATCGATTGCTAAATATGTAAATACAAGAAAATCGACTTTGTACCTAAATATAAGATTATGGAATTCTTTTAAATGCACTGCAGTTATACCGTTAAGGCTTTATGTAGACTTCTGTGCGTTAAAGGTTTATTAACTTAAATATGTTAAACTAATGTATTGAAGCATTTAGATATCAATTGCTAAATGTGTATATACATACAAGAAAATCGACTTTATACCTAAATATAAGATAACGGAATTCTTCTAAATGCACTGCCGATATGCCGCCATGGCTTTAAGCGAACTTCAGATCGTTGAAGAAGGTTTATTAACTTAAATATGTTAAACTAATGAGTTGAAGCATCTCGATATCGATTGCAAATTGTGTATATACAACAAAATCGAATTTATACCTAAACATAAGATTACGGAATTCTTCTACATGCACTGTCGTTATGCCGCCATGGCTTTATGTTAACTTCAGTGCGTTAAAGAAGCTTTATTAACTTAAATATGTTAAAATAATGATTTGAAGTATTTCGATATCGAGTGCTAAATGAGTATATGCAAGAATATCGACTTTATACCTAATTACAAGGTTACGTTATTCTTCTAAATGCACTGCCGTTATGCTGTTAAGGCTTTATGTAGACTTCAGTAAGATAAAGAAGGTTAATAACCTTAAATATGTTAAACTATCGAATTGAAGCATTTCGTTATCGATTGCTTAACGTGTATATACAAGAAAATCGAATTTATGCCTAAATATAAGATTACGAATTTCTTCTAAATGCACTGCCGTTATGCCGCCATGGCTTTATATCAACTTCAATAAGTTAAAGAAGGTTAACTTACTTAAATATGTTAAATTAATGATTTAAAACATTTCGATATCGCTTGCTAAATGTGTATATACAAGAAAATGGAATTTATACCTAAATATAAGATAACGGAATTCTTCTAAATGCACTGCCGTTATGCCGCTAAGGCTTTATGTAGACTTCAGTAAGATAGAGGGGAATACTTAACTTAAATATGTTAAACTTATGATTTGAAGCATTTCGATATCGATTGCTAAATATGTAAATACAAGAAAATCGACTTTGTACCTAAATATAAGATTACGGAATTCTTTTAAGTGCACTGCAGTTATACCGTTAAGGCTTTATGTAGACTTCTGTGCGTTAAAGGTTTATTAACTTAAATATGTTAAACTAATGATTTGAAGCATATCGATATCAATTGCTAAATGTGTATATACAAGAAAATCGACTTTATACCTAATTATAAGGTTACGTAATTCTTCTAAATGCACTGCCGTTATGCCGTTAAGGCTTTATGTAGACTTCAGTAAGATAAAGAGGGTTAATTAACTTAAATATGTTAAACTAATTATTTGAAGCATTTCGATATCGATTGCTAAATATGTAAATACAAGAAAATCGACTTTATACATAAATATAACATTACGTAATTCTTCTAAATGCATTGCCGTTATGCCGTTAAGGCTTTATGTAGACTTCAGTGCGTTATGTTAAATATGTTAAACTATTGAATTGAAGCATTTCGGTATCGATTGCTAAATATGTAGATACAAGAAAATCGACTTTATACCTAAATATAAGATTACGGAATTCTTCTACATGCACTGCCGTTATGCCGCCATGGCTTTATGACAACTTCAGTGCGTTGAAGAAGGTTTATTAACTTAAATATGTTAATATAATGAATTGAAGCATCTCGATATCGATTGCTAAATGTGTATATACAAGAAAATCGGCTTTATACCTAAATATAAAATTACGGAATTTTTCTACATGCACTGCCGTTATGCCGCCATGGCTTTATGTTAACTTCAGTGCGTTAAAGAAGCTTTATTAACTTAAATATGTTAATATAATGAATTGAAGCATCTCGATATCGATTGCTTAATGCATATATACAAGAAAATCGACTTTGTACCTAAATATAAGATTACGGAATTCTTCTTCATGCACTGCCGTTATGCCGCCATGGCTTTATGACAACTTCACTGCGTTGAAGAAGGTTTATTAACTTAAATATGTTAAACTAACGAATTGAAGCTTCTCGATATCGATTGCTAAATGTGTATATACAAGAAAATCGACTTTATACCTAAATATAAGATCACGGAATTCTTTAAAATGCACTGCAGTTATACCGTTAAGGCTTTATGTAGACCTCTGTGCGTTAAAGGTTTTTTAACTTTAATATGATAAACTAATGATTTGAAGCATTTCGATATCGATTGCTAAATACGTAAATACAAGAAAATCGACTTTTTACCTAAATATAAGATAACGGAATTCTTCTACATGCACAGCCGTTATGCCGCCATGGCTTTATGACAACTTCAGTTGAATGAAGAAGGTTTATTAACTTAAATATGTTAAACTAATGAATTGAAGCATCGCGATATCGATTGCTAAATGTGTATATACAAGAAAATCGACTTTATACCTAAATATAAGATTACGGAATTCTTCCAAATGCATTGCCGTTATACCGTTATGGCTTTATGTTAACTTCAGTGCGTTAAAGAAGCTTTATTAACTTAAATATGTTAAACTAATTATTTGAAGCATTTCGATATCGATTGCTAAATATGTAAATACAAGAAAATCGACTTTATACCTAAATATAAGATTACGGAATTCTTCTAAATGCACCGCAGGTATACCGCTAAGTCTTTATGTAGACTTCAGTGCGTTAAAGAAGGTTTATTATAAAAAACTTGAAAATGTAAATCTAATGATTTGAAGCATTTCGATATCGATTGCTAAATGTGCTAACACAAGAAACCTGACTTTATAGCTAAACATGGGTTAACGGAATTCTTCCAAATGTACTGTCGTTATGCCGCCATGGCTTTATATCCCCTTCAATACGTTAAAGATGGTTTATTAACTTAAATATGTTAACCTAATAGTTTGAAGCATTTCGATATCGATTGCTAAATGTGTGTATACAACAAAATCGACTTTATACCTAAATATAAGATTACGGAATTCTTCTACATGCACTGCCGTTATGCCGCCATGGCTTTATGCCAACTTCAGTTCGTTGAAGAGGGTTTATTAACTTAAATATGTTAAACCAATAAGTTGAAGCATTTTGATATCGATTGCTAAATGAGTAAATACAAGAAAATCCACTTTATACCTAAATAATAGATTACGTAGTTCTTCTAAATACACTGCCGTTATGCCGTTGAGGCTTTATGTAGACTGCAGTAAGATAAATAGGGTTAATTAACTTAAATATGTTAACCTAATAGTTTGAAGCATTTCGATATCGATTGCTAAATGCATATATACAAGAAAATCGATTTTATACCTAAATATAAGATTACGGAATTCTTCCAAATATACTGTCGTTATGCCGCCATGGCTTTGTATCACCTTCAATACGTTAAAGAAGGGTTGCTAACTAAAATATGTTAAACTAATGATTTGAAGCATTTCGATATCGATTCCTAAATATGTAAATACAAGAAAATCGATTTTATACCTAAAAATAAGATTACGGAATTCTTCTAAATGCTCTGCCGTTCTACCGTAATGGTTTTATGTAAACTTCAGTTCGTTAAAGAAGGTTTATTAACTTAAATATGTGAAACTAATGATTTGAAGCATTTCGATATCGATTGCTAAATGTGAATATACAAGAAAATCGACTTTATACATAAATATAACATTACGTAATTCTTCTAAATGCATTGCCGTTATGCCGTTAAGGCTTTATGTAGACTTCAGTAAGATAAAGAGGGTTAATTAACTTAAATATGTTAAACTAATGATTTGAAGCATTTCGGTATCGATTTCTGAATGTGTATATACAAGAAAATCGATTTTATACCTAAATATAAGATTACGGAATTCTTCCAAATTACGGTCGTTATGCCGCCATGGCTTTATATCACTTTCAATACGGTAAAGATGGTTAATTAACTTAAATATGTTAAACTAATGATTTGAAGCATTTCGATATCGATGGTGAAATGTGGATATTTAACAAAATCGACTTGATACCTAAATATAAAATTACGGAATTCTTCCAAATGCACTGCCTTTATACCGTTAAGGCTTTATGTAAACTTCAGTAAGGTAAAGAAGGTTAATTAACTTAAATATATTGAACTAATGATTTGAACCATTTCGATATCGATTGCTAAATGTGTGTATACAAGAAAATCGACTTTATACCTAAATATGAGGTTAAGAAATTCTTCTAAATCCACTGGCGTCATACCGTTAAGGCTTTATGTAAACTTCAGTACGATAAAGTACGCTTATTAACTTAGATATGTTAAACTAATGATTTGAAAGCATTTCGATATCGATTGCTTAATGCATATATATTGTGTTTACTTCAGTGCGTTAAAGAAGCTTTATTAACTAAAATATGTTAAAATAATGATTTTGAGCATTTCGATATCGCTCGCTAACTGTGTATATACAAGAAAATCGACTTTTTACTTAAATATAAGATAACGGAATTCTTCTACATGCACAGCCGTTATGCCGCCATGGCTTTATGACAACTTCAGTTCGTTGAAGAAGGTTTATTAACTTAAATAGGTTAAACTAATGATTTGAAGCATCGCGATATCGATTGCTAAATGTGTATATACAAGAAAATCGACTTTATACCTAAATCTAAGGTTACGGAATTCTTCCAAATGCATTGCCGTTATACCGCTATGGCTTTATGTTAACTTCAGTGCGTTAAAGAAGCTTTATTAACTTAAATATGTTACACTAATTATTTGAAGCATTTCGATATCGATTGCTTAATATGTAAATACAAGAAAATCGACTTTATACCTAAATATAAGATTACGGAATTCTTCTAAATGCACTGCAGGTATACCGCTAAGGCTTTATGTAGACTTCAGTGCGTTAAAGAAGGTTTATTATAAAAAACTTGAAAATGTAAATCTAATGATTTGAAGCATTTCGATATCGATTGCTAAATGTGCTAACACAAGTAACCTGACTTTATACCTAAACATAGGTTAACGGAATTCTTCCAAATATACTGTCGTTATGCCGCCATGGCTTTATATCACCTTCAATACGTTAAAGATGGTTTATTAACTTAAATATGTTAACCTAATAGTTTGAAGCATTTCGATATCGATTGCTAAATGTGTATATACAACAAAATCGACTTTTTTACCTAAATATAAGATAACGGAATTCTTCTACATGCACTGCCGTTATGCCAACTTCAGTTCGTTGAAGAAGGTTTGTTAACTTAAATATGTTAAACTAATAAGTTGAAGCATTTCGATATCCATTTTCTAAATGTGTATATACAACAAAATCGACTTTATACCTAAATATAAGATAACGGAATTCTTCTAAATGCACTGCCGTTATGCCGTTGAGGCTTTATGTAGACTGCAGTAAGATAAAGAGGGTTAATTAACTTAAATATGTTAAACTAACGATTTGAAGCATTTCGGTATCGATTGCTAGATGTGTATATACAAGAAAATCGGCTTTATACATAAATATAACATTACGTAATTCTTCTAAGTGCATTGCCGTTATGCCGTTAAGGCTTTATGTAAACTTCAGTTCGTTAAAAAAGGTTTATTAATTTAAATATGTTAAACTAGTGATTTGAACCATTTCGATATCGTTTGCTAAATGTGTATATAAAAGAAAATCGACTTTATACCTAAATATATGACTACGGAATTCTTCGAAATGCAGTGCCGTCATGCCGATAAGGCTTTATGTAAACGCCAGTAAGATAAAGTAGGCTAAATAACTTAAATACATATGTGAAACCAGTTATTTGAAGCATTTCGGTATCGATTGCTAAATGAGTATATACAAGAAACTCGACTTTATACCTAAATATAAGATTGCGAAATTCTTCTAAATGATTTGCCGTTATGCCGTTATGGCTTTATGTTAACTTCTGTTCGTTAAAGAAGGTTTACTTACTTAAATATGGTAAACTAATGATTTTAAAATTTTCGAAATCGATTGCTAAATGCATATATACAAGAAAATCTTCTTTATACCTAAATATAAAATTACGGAATTCTTCCACATGTACTGTCGTTATGCCGCCATGGCTTTATATATACTTCAATAGGTTAAAGAAGGTTAATTAACTTAAATATGTTAAACTAATGATTTGAAGCATTTCGATATCGATTGCTAAATGTGTATATACAAAAAAATCGAATTTATACTTAAATATAAGATTACGGAATTCTTCTACATGCACTGCCGTTATGCCGGCATGGCTTTATGCCAACTTCAGTTCGTTAAAGAAGGTTTATTAACTTAAATATGTTAAACTAATGATTTGAATCATTTCGATATCGATTGCTATATGAGTGTATATAAGAAAATCGACTTTAAACCTAAATATAAGAATACGTAATTCTTCTTAATGCACTGCCATTCTGCCATTAAGGCTCTTGTAGACTTCAGTAAGATTAAGATGGTTATTTAACGTAAATATGTTAAACAAAAGATTTGAAGCATTTCGACATCGATTGCTAAATGCGTATATACAATAAAATCGGCTTTATACCTAAATATAAGATTACGAAATTCTCCCAAATGCACTGCCGTTATACCGTTATGGATTTATGGAAACTTCAGTAAGATAAAGAAGGTTAATTAACTTAAGTATGTAAAACTAATGATTTGAAGCATTTCGATATCGATTGCTAAATGCTTGTATACAAGAAAATCGGCTTTATACCTAAATATAAGATTACGGAATTATTCTAAATGCACTGCCGTTATGCCGCCATGGATTTATGCAATCTTCAGTTCGTTAAAGAAGGTTTATTAACCTAAATATGTTAAACTAATGATTTGAAGCATTTCGATATCGATTGCTAAATGTGTATATACAAGAAAACCGACTTTATACCTAAATATATGATAACGGAATTCTTCTGAATGCAGTGCCGTTATGCCGTTAAGGCTTTTGTACACTTCAGTAAGATAAAGACTTAGCCTAAATATGTTAAACTAATGATTTGAAGATTTTCGATATCGATTGCTAAAAGTGTAAATACAAGAAAATCGACTTTATACCTAAATATAAAAATATAACATTACGGAATTCTACAAAATGCACTGCTGTTATACCGTTAAGGCTTTATGTAGACTTCAGTAAGCTAAAAAAAGTTTTTTAACTTAAATATGTTAAACTAATGATTTGAGGCATTTCGATATCTATTGCTTAATGTGTATATACAAGAAAACCGACTTTATACCCAAATATATGATAACGGAATTCTTCTGAATGCACTGCCGTTATGCCGTTAAGGCTCTTGTAGACTTCAGTAAGATAAAGAGGGTTAATTAGCTTAAATATGTTAAACTAATGATTTGAAGATTTTCGATATCGATTACTAAATCTGTAAATACAAGAAAGTCGACTTTATACCCAAATATAAAATTATAACATTACTGCCGTTATGCCGTTAAGGTTTTTGTAGACTTCAGTAAGATAAAGAGGGTTAATTAACTTAAATATGTTAAACTAATGACTTGAAGATTTTCGATATCGATTGCTAAATGTGTAAATACAAGAAAATCGACTTTATACCTAAATATAAAATTATAACATTACGGAATTTTTCTAAACGCCCTGCCGTTATACCGCCATGGCTTTATGTAGACTTCAGTAAGCTAAAAAAAGTTTATTAACTAAAATATGTTAAACTAATGATTTGAAGCATTTCGATATCGATTGCTTATTATGTAAATTTAAGAAAATCGACTTTATACCTAAATATAAGATTACGGCATTCTTCTAAATGTACTGCCGTTATGCCGCCATGGCTTTATATCAACTTCAATAAGTTATAGAAGGTTAATTAACTTAAATATGTTAAAATAATGATTTTAAGCATTTCGATATCGATTGCTAAATATGTAAATACAAGAAAATCGAATTTACACCTAAATATAAGATTACGGAATTCTCCTAAATGCACTATCGTTATGCCGCCAGGGCTTTATGCCAACCCCAGTTCGTTAAAGAAGGTTTATTAACTTAAATATGTTAAACTAATGGGTAGAAGCATCTCGATATCGATTGCTAATTGTCTATATACAAGAAAATCGACTTTATACCTAAATATATGATAACGGAATTCTTCTAAATGCACTGCCGTTATGCCGCCATGGCTTTGTGTTAACTTCAGTAAGATAAAGAAGGTTTATTAACTTAAATATGTTAAACTAATGATTTGTATCATTTCGATATCGATTGCTAAATGTGTATATACAAGAAAATCGAATTTATACCTAAATATAAGATTACGGAATTCTTCTACATGCACTGCCGTTATGCCGCCATGGCTTTATGCCAACTTCAGTTCGTTGAAGAAGGTTTATTAACTTAAATATGTTAAACTAATGGGTTGAAGCATCTCGATATCGATTGCTAATTGTGTATATACAACAAAATCGACTTTATACCTAAACATAAGATTACGGAATTCTTCCAAATGCGCAGCCTTTATACCGTTATGGCATTATGTGAAGTTCAGTAAGATAAAGAAGGTTAATTATCTTAAATACGTTAAACTAATGATTTGAAGCATTTCGATATCGATTGCTAAATGTGTATATACAAGAAAATCGAATTTATACCTAAATATAAGATTACGGAATTCTTCTGAATGTACCGTCGTTATGCCGCCAAGGCTTTATATCAACTTCAATATGTTAAAAAGGTTAATTAACTTAAATTTGTTAAACTAATGATTTGAAGCATTAAGATACCGATTGCTAAATGTGAATATACAAAAAAATCGAATTCATAACTAAATATAAGACTACGGAATTCTTCTACATGCACTGCCGTTATGCCGCCATGGCTTTGTGTTAACATCAGTGCGTTAAAGTAGGATTGTTAACTTTAATATGTTAAACTAATGATTTGAAGCATTTAGATATCGATTGCTAAATGAGTATATACAAGAAAATCGACTTTATACCTAAATATAAGAATACGAAATTCTTCTAAATGCACTGCCGTTATGCCGTTGTGGCTTTATGTTAACTTCTGTTCGTTAAAGAAGATTTATTAACTTAAATATGTTAAACCAGATATTTGAAGCATTTCGAAATCGATTGCTAAATGCACATATACAAGAAAATTTTCTTTATACCTAAATATAAGATTATGGAATTCTTCCAAAGGTACTGTCGTTATGCCGCCATGGCTTTATATCACCTTCAATACGTTAAAGAAGGTTAATTAACTTAAATATGTTAAACTAATGATTGAAAGCATTTCGATATCGATTGCTTAATGTGTATATACAAGAAAATCGAATTTATACCTGAATATAAGATAACGGAATTCTTCTAAATGCACTGCCATTATGCCGTTAAGCCTTTATGTGGACTTCAGTGCGTTAAAAAAGCTTTATTAACTTAAATATGTTATACTAATTATTTGAAGATTTCGAAATCGATTGCTGAATGCATATATACAACAAAATCGATTTTATACCTAAACATAAGTTTACGGAATTTTTCCAAATGCACTGACGTTATGCCGTTATGGCTTTATGTTAACTTCAGTAAGATAAAGAAGGTTAATTAACTTAAATATGTTAAACTAATGATTTGAAGCATTTCGATATCGATTGCTAAATGTGTATATACAAGAAAATCGAATTTATACCTAAATATAAGATTACGGAGTTCTTCTACATGCACTGCCGTTATGCCGCCATGGCTTTATGCCAACTTCAGTTCGTTAAAGAAGGTTTATTAACTTAAATATGTTAAACTAATGATTTGAATCATTTCGATATCGATTGCTAAATGGGTATATACAAGAAAATCGACTTTAAACATAAATA
The DNA here is from genome assembly GCA_027475135.1 of Bactrocera correcta. NCBI lineage: Eukaryota > Metazoa > Arthropoda > Insecta > Diptera > Tephritidae > Bactrocera > Bactrocera correcta. The sequence goes on along the minus strand of JAPZAG010000265.1, from coordinate 18,600 downwards.
TAAGATTACGTAATTCTTCTTAATGCGCTGCCATTATGCCGTTAAGGCTTTTGTAGACTTCAGCAAGATTAAGATGGTTATTTAACTTAAATATGTTAAATTAATGATATGAAGCATTTCGACATCGATTGCTAATTGTGCATATACAAGAAACTCGACTTTATACCTAAATATAAGATTACGTAATTCTTCTAAATGCACTGCCGTTATGCCGTTGTGGCTTTATGTTAACTTCTGTTCGTTAAAGAAGCTTTATTAACTTAAATATGTCAAACCAGTTGTTTGAAGCATTTCGAAATCGATTGCTAAATGCATATATACAAGAAAATTTTCTTTATACCTAAATATAAGATAACGGAATTCTTCCAAATGTACTGTCGTTATGCCGCCATGGCTTTATATCACCTTCAATACGTTAAAGAAGGTTAATTAACTTAAATATGTTAAACTAATGATGGGCAGCATATCGATATCGATTGCTAAATGTGTATATACAAGAAATTCGAATTTATACCTAAATATAAGATAACGGAATTCTTCTAAATGCACTGCCGTTATGCCGTTAAGCCTTTATGTGGACTTCAGTGCGTTAAAGAAGGTTTATTAACTTAAATATGTTAAACTAATGATTTGAAGATTTTCGAAATCGATTGCTAAATGCATATATACAACAAAATCGAATTTATACCTAAATATAAGATAACGGAATTCTTCTAACTGCACTGCCGTTATGCCGTTAAGCCTTTATGTGGACTTCAGTGCGTTAACGAAGCTTTATTAACTTAAATATGTTAAACTAATGATTTGAAGCATTTCGATATCGATTGCTAAATGTGTATATACAAGAAAATTGAATTTATACCTAAATATAAGATTACGGCATTCTTCTCAATGTACTGCCGTTATGCCGCCATGGCTTTATATCAACTTCAATAAGTTATAGAAGGTTAATTAACTTAAATATGTTAAACTAATGATTTGAAGCATTTCGATATCGATTGCTAAATATGAAAATACAAGAAAATCGACTTTATACCTAAATGTAAGATTACGGAATTCTCCTAAATGCACTATCGTTCTGCCGCCAGGGCTTTATGCCAACTTCAGTTCGTTAAAGAAGGTTTATTAACTTAAATATGTTAAACTAATGGGTTGAAGCATCTCGATATCGATTGCTTAATGTGTATATACAACAAAATCGACTTTATACCTAAACATAAGTTTACGGAATTCTTCCAAATGCGCTGCCGTTATACCGTTATGGCATTATGTGAAATTCAGTAAGATAAAGAAGATTAATTAACTAAAACATGTTAAACTAATGATTTGAAGCATTTCGATATCGATTGCTAAATGTGTATATACAACAAAATCGACTTTATACCTAAATATAAGATTACGGAATTCTTCTAAATGCATTGCCGTTATGCCGCCATGGCTTTATGCCAACTTCAGTTCGTTAAAGCAGGTTTATTAACTTAAATATGTTAAACTAATGATTTAAATCATTTCGATATCGATTGCTAAATGTGTATATACAAGAAAATCGACTTTATACCAAAATATATGATAACGGAATTCTTCTAAATGCACTGCAGTTTTGCCGTTATGGCTTTTTGTTAACTTCAGTAAGATAAGGAAGATTAATTAACTTAAATATGTTGAACAAATGATTTGAAGCATTTCGATATCGATTGCTTAATGTGTATATACACGAAAATCGAATTTATACCTAAATATAAGATTACGGAATTCTTCTACATGCACTGCCGGTATGCCGCCATGGCTTTGTGTTAACTTCAGTGCGTTAAAGTAGGTTTGTTAACTTAAATATGTTAAACTAATGATTTGAGGCATTTCGATATCGATTGCTAAATGTGTATATACAAGAAAATCGACTTTATACCTAAAAAAATTACGGAGTTCTTCTAAGTGCACTGCCGTTATGCAGTTATGGCTTTATTTTAATTTCTGTTCGTTAAAGAAGGTTTATTAACTTAAATATGTTGCACCAGTTATTTGAAGCATTTCGAATCGATTGCTTAATGCATATATACAAGAAAATCGACTTTATGCCTAAATATATGATAACGGAATTTCTCTGAGGAGGATGGAGTCATGTGTAGAAGTTCACGCAAGTGAGGAAAGTTCTCTGATCGCCATTCACTTGGGAGTGGCCAGAAACGATTCTTTTACATATGACTCAAGCAGCTCACGACTTCCGGTCTTTGACCAAGTATCCTCTGGTTAGCCTAAGAACATCCGTTTGAAGGCGAGCTAAAGTGAGAAGGCGAAACACCCCTGCATAGGGTTGTGCGCTGGGTTTGGGACCCGCCACGTAAAAAAAACTTCGCCAATGAAAAAGCACAAACAGCCTCGGATGAGGGCCCCCCCGTTTGATGACGACCATGGCAAACGAAATGAGGACTATGATTTGAGGGCATGCACCTGGAATGTCCGGTCCCTTAATTGGGAAGGTGCCGCTGCCCAGCTGGTAGATGTCCTCGTAAAGATAAAGGCTGACATCACCGCCGTCCAAGAAATGCGATGGACGGGACAAGGACAGAGACAAGTAGGTCCTTGTGGCATTTACTACAGTGGCCATATAAAGGAGCGCAAGTTTGGTGTTGGATTCGTGGTGGGAGAGAGACTCCGTCGCCGAGTACTATCATTCACTCCTATGAATGAACGTCTAGCCACAATTCGCATCAAAGCGAAGTTCTTCAACATATCGCTGATTTGCGCCCACGCCCCGACGGAAGAGAAGGACGATGTGACCAAAGATGCCTTTTATGAGTGCTTGGAGCGCACTTATGAGAGATGCCCCCGCCACGATGTCAAAATCGTGCTTGGCGACTTTAACGCCAGGGTGGGCAAAGAAGGTATCTTTGGCACTACGGTCGGTAAATTCAGCCTCCACGAGGAAACATCCCCAAATGGGTTGAGGCTGATCGACTTCGCCGGGGCCCGAAATATGGTTATCTGTAGTACTAGATTCCAGCATAAGAAAATTCATCAAGCTACCTGGCAGTCACCGGATCGAAAAACCACCAACCAGATCGATCATGTTGTGATAGACGGAAGACACGTCTCCAGTGTTTTAGATGTGCGTGCGCTCCGAGGTCCTAACATCTACTCGGACCACTATATTGTTGCAGCCAAAATTCGCACCCGCCTCTGTGCAGCAAAAAACGCACACCAACAAACACAAGGAAGGTTCGACGTCGAGAAGCTGCAATCACAACAGACAGCCGAACGATTTTCTACTCGGCTTGCACTCCTGCTCTCTGAGAGCACTCGTCAACAACTCGGTATAAGGGAACTGTGGGATGGCATCTCAAACTCCTTACGTACAGCTGCAACCGAAACCATTGGTTTTCGGAAAGTGCAAAAGAACAGCTGGTACGACGAGGAGTGCCGTGTCGCAGCGGAGAGAAAACAGGCTGCCTACCTCGCAACGTTACGATCGACCACAACACGTGCGGGATGGGATAGATACCGAGAGTTGAAGAGGGAAGCAAGACGCATTTGTAGACAGAAAAAGAAAGAGGCCGAAATGCGTGAGTACGAAGAGCTTGATAAGCTGGCCGACAGGGGTAATGCTCGAAAATTCTACGAAAAGATGCGGCGACTTACAGAAGGTTTCAAGACCGGAGCATACTCTTGTAGAACCCCCAAAGGTGATCTAGTCACCGATGCCCAAATCATACTTAAATTATGGAGGGAACACTTCTCCAGCCTGCTGAATGGCAGTGAACGTACAACGCCAGGAGAAGGCGAACCCGATTCCCCAATCGATGACGATAGAGCAGACGTTCCATTGCCCGACCATGAAGAGTTTCGAATAGCAATTACCCGCCTGAAGAACAACAAAGCGGCAGGGGCCGACGGATTGCCGGCCGAGCTATTCAAACACGGCGGCGAAGAACTGGTAAGGAGCATGCATCAGCTTCTTTGTTAAATATGGTCGGACGAAAGCATGCCCAACGATTGGAATTTAAGTGTGCTATGCCCAACACATAAAAAAGGAGACCCCACAATCTGCCCCAACTACCGTGGGATTAGCCTCCTCAACATCGCATATAAGGTTCTGTCGAGCGTATTGTGTGAAAAATTAAACCCCACCGTCAACAAACTGATTGGACCTTATCAGTGTGGCTTTAGACCTGGTAAATCAACAACCGACCAGATATTCACGATGCGCCAAATCTTGGAAAAGACCCGTGAAAGGAGAATCGACACACACCACCTCTTCGTCGATTTCAAAGCTGCTTTCGACAGCACGAAAAGGAGCTGCCTCTATGCCGCGATGTCTAAATTTGGTATCCCCGCAAACCTAATTCGGCTGTGTAAACTGACGCTGAGCAAAACTCAAAGCTCCGTCAGGATCGGGAAGGACCTCTCCGAGCCGTTCGATGCCAAACGAGGTTTCAGACAAGGCGACTCCCTATCATGCGACTTTTTCAATCTTCTTCTGGAGAAAATTATTCGAGCTGCAGAACTGAATCGAGCAGGTACAATCTTTTATAAGAGTGTACAGCAACTAGCGTATGTCGATGATATTGATATAATCGGCCTCAACACCCGCGCCGTTAGTTCTGCTTTCTCCAGACTTAACAAGGAAGCAACACAAGTGGGTCTGGCAGTGAACGAGGGCAAGACGAAATATCTCCTGTCATCAAACAAACAGTCGTCGCACTCGCGACTTGGCTCCCACGTCACTGTTGACAGTCATAACTTTGAAGTTGTAGATAATTTCGTCTATCTTGGAACCAGCTTAAACACCACCAACAATGTCAGCCTGGAAATCCAACGCAGGATTACTCTTGCCAACAGGTGGTACTTCGGACTGAGTAGGCAATTGCCTCCTCTCTCGACGAACAAAAACTAAACTCTATAAGTCGCTCATAATTCCCGTCCTGCTATACGGTGCAGAGGCCTGGACAATGACAACAACCGATGAGTCGAACCTAAGAGTTTTCGAGAGAAAGGTTCTGCGAAAGATTTATGGTCCTTTGCGCGTTGGCCACGGCGAATATCGCATTCGATGGAACGATGAGCTGTACGAGATATACGACGACATTGACATAGTTCAGCGAATTAAAAGACAGCGGCTACGCTGGCTAGGTCATGTTGTCCGGATGGATGAAAACGCTCCAGCTCTGAAAGTATTCGACGCAGTATCCGCCGCAGGAAGCAGAGGAAGAAGAAGACCTCCACTCCGTTGGAAGGACCAAGTGGAGAAGGACCTGGCTCCGCTTGGAATATCCAATTGGCGCCACGTAGCGAGGAGAAGAAACGAGTGGCGCGCTGTTATTGACTCGGCTATAATCGCGTAAGCGGTGCCTACGCCAGTAAAGAAGAAGAAGAAGAATTTCTCTGAATGCACTGCCGTTATGCCGTTAAGGCTTTTGTAGGCTTCAGTAAGATAAAGAGGGTAAATTAGCTTAAAGATGTTAAACTAATGATTTGAAGATTTTCGAAATCGATTGCTAAATGCATATATAAAAGAAAATCTTTTTTTTACATAAATATAAGGCCGTTATGCCATTATGGCTTTATTTTAACTTCAGTAAGATAAAGAAGGTTAACTAATTTAAATATGTTAAACTGATGATTTGAAGCATTTCGATATCGATTGCTAAATGTGTATATACAAGAAACTCGACTTTATTCTTCTAAATGCACTGCCGTTATGCCGTTGTGGCTTTATGTTAACTTCTGTTCGTTAAAGAAGGTTTATTAACTTAAATAAGTTAAACCAGTTATGTGAAGCATTTCGAAATCGATTGCTAAATGCATATATAACTACAAGAAAATCTTCTTTATACCAAAATATATTACGGAATTCTTCCAAATGTACTGTCGTTATGCCGCCATGGCTTTATATCACCTTCAAGTGCGACTTCAGTGCGTTACAGAAGCTTTATTAACTTAAATATGTTAAACTAATGATTTGAGGCATTTCGATATCGATTGCAAAATGTGTATATACAAGAAAATCGACATTATACCTAAATATAAGATTACGGAGTTCTTCTAAATGCACTGCCGTTATGCAGTTATGGCTTTATGTTAATTTCTGTTCGTTAAAGAAGTTTTATTAACTTAAATATGTTGCACCAGTTATTTGAAGCATTTCGAATCAATTGCTTAATGCATATATACAAGAAAATCGACTTTATACCTAAATATATGATAACGGAACTTCTCTGAATGCACTGCCGTTATGCCGTTAAGGCTTTTGTAGACTTCAGTAAGATAAAGAGGGTTAATTAGCTTAAAGATGTTAAACTAATGATTTGAAGATTTTCGAAATCGATTGCTAAATGCATATATAAAAGAAAATCTTTTTTATACCTAAATGTAAGGCCGTTATGCCGTTATGGCTTTATGTTAACTTCAGTTCGTTAAAGAAGGTTTATTAACTTAAATATGTTAAACCGATGATTTGAAGCATTTACATATGGATTGCTAAATGTGTATATACAAGAAAATCGAATTTATACCTAAATATAAGCTTACGGAATTCTTCTAAATGCACTGCCGTTATGCCGTTAAGCCTTTATGTGCACTTCAGTGCGTTAAAGAAGCTTTATCTTCAATACGTTAAAAATTCTTAATTAACTTAAATATGTTAAACTAATGATTTGAAGCATTTAGATATCGATTGCTAAATGAGTATATACAACAAAATCGACTTTATACCTAAATATAAGCTTACGGAATTCTTCTAAATGCACTGCCGTTATGCCGTTATGGCTTTATGTTAACTTCAGTTCGTTAAAGAAGGTTTATTAACTCAGATATGTTACACCATTTATTTGAAGCATTTCGAAATCAATTGCTTAATGCATATATACAAGAAAATCGACTTTATACCTAAATATATGATAACGGAATTTCTCTGAATGCACTGCCGTTATGCCGTTAAGGCTTTTGTAGACTTCTGTAAGATAAAGAGGGTTAATTAGCTTAAATATGTTAAACTAATGATTTGAAGATTTTCGATATCGATTGCTAAATGTGTAAATACAAGAAAATCGACTATATACCTAAATATAAAATTATAACGTTACGGAATTCTTCTAAATGCACTGCCGTTATACCGCCATGGCTTTGTGTAGACTTCAGTAAGCTAAAAAAAGTTTATTAAATAAAATATTGTGTAAATTTAAGAAAATCGACTTTACACCTAAATATAAGATTACGGAATTCTCCTAAATGCACTATCGTTATGCCGCCAGGAGTTTATGCCAACTTCAGTTCGTTAAAGAATGTTTATTAACTTGAATATGTTAAACTAATGATTTGAAGCATCTCGATATCGATTGCTAAATGTGTATATACAAGAAAATCGACTTTATACCTAAATATATGATAACGGAATTATTCTAAATGCACTGCCGTTATGCCGTTAAGGCTTTATGTAGACTTCAGTGAGTTAAAGAAGGTTTATTTACTTAAATATGTTAAACTAATGATTTGAAGCATTTCGATATCGATTGCTAAATGTGTATATACAAGAAAATCGACTTTATACCTAAATATATGATAACGGAATTCTTCTAAATGCACTGCCGTTATGCCAATAGGGCTTTATGTAGACTTTAGTGCGTTAAAGAAGGTTTATTAACGTAAATATGTTAAACTAATGATTTGAAGCATTTCGATATCGATTGCTAAATGTGTATATACAAGAAAATCGAATTTATACCTAAATATAAGATAACGGAATTCTTCTAAATGCACTGCCATTATGCCGTTAAGGCTTTATGTAGACTTCAGTGAGTTAAAGAAGATTTATTAACTTAAATATGTTAAACTAATGATTTGAAGCATTTCGATATCGATTGCTAAATGTGTATATACAAGAAAATCGACTTTATACCTAAATATAAGAATACGGAATTCTTCCAAATGTACTGTCGTTTTGCCGCCATGGCTTTATGTCAACTTCAATTCGTTAAAGAAGGTTAATTAACTTAAATAAGTTAAACTAATGATTTGAAGCATTTTGATATCGCTTGCTAAATGAGTATATACAAGAAAGTCGAATTTATACCTAAATATAAGATAACGGCATTCTTCTAAATGCAGTGCAGTTATACAGTTAAGGCTTTATGTAGACTTCAGTGCGTTAAAGAAGCTTTATTAACTTAAATATGTTAAACTAATGATTTGAAGCATTTCGATATCGATTGCTAAATGTGTATGTACAAAAAAATCGACTTTATACCTAAATATAAGATTACGGAACTCTTCCACATGTACTGCCGTTATGCCGTTAAGGCTTTTGTAGACTTCAGTAAGATAAAGAGGATTAATTAACTTAAATCTGTTAAACTAATGATGTGAAGCATTTCGGCGTCGATTGCTAAATGTGTATATACAAGAAAATCGACTTTATACCTAAATATAAGATGATGGAATTGTTCCAAATGTACTGTCGTTATGCCGCCATGGCTTTGTATCACCTTAAATACGTTTAAGAAGGTTTATTAACTAAAATATGTTAAACTAATGATTTGAAGCATTTCGATATCGATTGCTAAATGGGTATGTACAACAAAATCGACTTTATACCTAAATATAAGATAACGGAATTCATATAAATATACTGCCCTTATGCCGTTATGGCTTTATGTAAACTTCAGTAAGATAAAGAAGGTTAATTAACTTAAATATGCAAAACCAGTTATTTGAATCATTTCGATATCGATTGCAAAATGTGTATGTACAAGAAAATCGACTTTATGCCTAAATATAAGACTACGGAATTCTTCCAAATGCACTGCCGTTATGGCTTTATATTAACTTCAGTTCGTTAAAGAAGGTTTACTAACTTAAATATGTTAAGCCAGTTATTTTAAGCATTTCGATATCGATTGCTTAATGCATATATACAAGAAAATCGACTTTATACCTAAATATAAGACCACGGAATTCTTCCAAATGTACTGTCGTTATGCCGCCATGGCTCTTTATCAACTTCAATACGTTAAAGAAGGTTAATTAACTTAAATAAGTTAAACTAATGATTTGAAGCATTTTGATATCGCTTGCTAAATGAGTATATACAAGAAAGTCGAATTTATACCTAAATATAAGATAACGGCATTCTTCTAAATGCAGTGCAGTTATACAGTTAAGGCTTTATGTAGACTTCAGTGCGTTAAAGAAGGTTTACAACTTAAATATGTTAAACTAATGATTTGAAGCATTTCGATATCTATTGCTAAATGCGTATATTGAACAAAATCGACTTTATACCTAAATATAAGATTACGGAACTCTTCCAAATGCACTGCCGTTATGCCGTTAAGGCTTTTGTAGACTTCAGTAAGATAAAGAGGATTAATTAACTTAAATCTGTTAAACTAATGATGTGAAGCATTTCGGCATCGATTGCTCAATGTGTATATACAAGATAATCGACTTTATACCTAAATATAAGATTACGGAATTGTTCCAATTGTACTGTCGTTATGCCGCCATTGCTTTGTATCACCTTAAATACGTTAAAGAAGATTTATTAACTTAAATATGTTAAACTAATGATTTGAATCATTTCGATATCGATTGCTAAATGTGTATGTACAACAAAATCGACTTTATACCTAAATATAAGATAACGGAATTCATATAAATATACTGCCGTTATGCCGTTATGGCTTTATGTAAACTTCAGTAAGATAAAGAAGGTTAATTAACTTAAATATGCAAAACCAGTTATTTGAATCATTTCGATATCGATTGCAAAATGTGTATGTACAAGAAAATCGACTTTATGCCTAAATATAAGACTACGGAATTCTTCCAAATGCACTGCTGTTGTGCCGTTATGGCTTTATATTAACTTCAGTTCGTTAAAGAAGGTTTATTAACTTAAATATGTTAAACCAGTTATTTGAAGCAATTCGATATCGATTGCTTAATGCATATATACAAGAAAATCGACTTTATACCTAAATATAAAACAACGGAATTCTTCCAAATGTACTGTCGTTATGCGGCCATGGCTCTTTATCAACTTCAATACGTTAAAGAAGGTTAATTAACTTAAATATGTTAAACTAATGATTTGAAGCATTTCGATATCGCTTGCTAAATGTGTATATACAAGAAAATCGAATTTATACCTAAATATAAAATTATAACATTACGGAATTCTTCTAAGTGTACTGCCGTTGTACCGTTAAGGCTTTATGTAGACTTTAGTAAGCTAAAAAATGTTTATTAACTTAATATGTTAAACAAATGATTTGAAGCATTTCGATATCGATAGCTAAATATGTATATACAAGAAAATCGTTTTTATACCTAAATATAAGATTACGGAATTCTTCTACATGCACTGCCGTTATGCCGTTAACGCTTTATGTAGACTTCAGTGCGTTAAAGAAGTTTTATTAACTTAAATATGTTGCACCAGTTATTTGAAGCATTTCGAATCAATTGCTTAATGCATATATACAAGAAAATCGACTTTATACCTAAATATATGATAACGGAACTTCTCTGAATGCACTGCCGTTATGCCGTTAAGGCTTTTGTAGACTTCAGTAAGATAAAGAGGGTTAATTAGCTTAAAGATGTTAAACTAATGATTTGAAGATTTTCGAAATCGATTGCTAAATGCATATATAAAAGAAAATCTTTTTTATACCTAAATGTAAGGCCGTTATGCCGTTATGGCTTTATGTTAACTTCAGTTCGTTAAAGAAGGTTTATTAACTTAAATATGTTAAACCGATGATTTGAAGCATTTACATATCGAAAAAATCGAATTTATACCTAAATATAAGCTTACGGAATTCTTCTAAATGCACTGCCGTTATGCCGTTAAGCCTTTATGTGGACTTCAGTGCGTTAAAGAAGCTTTATCTTCAATACGTTAAAAATTGTTAATTAACTTAAATATGTTAAACTAATGATTTGAAGCATTTAGATATCGATTGCTAAATGAGTATATACAACAAAATCGACTTTATACCTAAATATAAGCTTACGGAATTCTTCTAAATGCACTGCCGTTATGCCGCCATGGCTTTATGTCAACTTCAATTCGTTACAGAAGGTTAATTAACTTAAATATGTTAAACTAATGATTTGAAGCATTTCGATATCGATTGCTAAATGTGTATATACAAGAAAATCGACTTTATACCTAAATATATGATAACGGAATTCTTCTAAATGCACTGCCGTTATGCCATTAGGGCTTTATGTAGACTTTAGTGCGTTAAAGAAGGTTTATTAACGTAAATATGTTAAACTAATGATTTGAAGCATTTCGATATCGATTTCTAAATGTGTATATACAAGAAAATCGAATTTATACCTAATTATAAGATTACGGAATTCTTCTAAATGCACCGCCATTATGCCGTTAAGGCTTTATGTAGACTTCAGTGAGTTAAAGAAGATTTATTAACTTAAATATGTTAAACTAATGATTTGAAGCATTTCGATATCGATTGCTAAATGTGTATATACAAGAAAATCGACTTTATACCTAAATATAAGAATACGGAATTCTTCCAAATGTACTGTCGTTTTGCCGCCATGGCTTTATGTCAACTTCAATTCGTTAAAGAAGGTTAATTAACTTAAATAAGTTAAACTAATGATTTGAAGCATTTTGATATCGCTTGCTAAATGAGTATAAACAAGAAAGTCGAATTTATACCTAAATATAAGATAACGGCATTCTTCTAAATGCAGTGCAGTTATACAGTTAAGGCTTTATGTAGACTTCAGTGCGTTAAAGAAGCTTTATTAACTTAAATATGTTAAACTAATGATTTGAAGCATTTCGATATCGATTGCTAAATGTGTATGTACAAAAAAATCGACTTTATACCTAAATATAAGATTACGAAACTCTTCCACATGTACTGCCGTTATGCCGTTAAGGCTTTTGTAGACTTCAGTAAGATAAAGAGGATTAATTAACTTAAATATGCAAAACCAGTTATTTGTATCATTTCGATATCGATTGCAAAATGTGTATATACAAGAAAATCGACTTTATACCTAAATATAAGATTACGGAATTGTTCCAAATGTACTGTCGTTATGCCGCCATGACTTTGTGTCACCTTAAATACGTTTAAGAAGGTTTATTAACTAAAATATGTTAAACTAATGATTTGAAGCATTTCGATATCGATTGCTAAATGGGTATGTACAACAAAATCGACTTTATACCTAAATATAAGATAACGGAATTCATATAAATATACTGCCCTTATGCCGTTATGGCTTTATGTAAACTTCAGTAAGATAAAGAAGGTTAATTAACTTAAATATGCAAAACCAGTTATTTGAATCATTTCGATATCGATTGCAAAATGTGTATGTACAAGAAAATCGACTTTATGCCTAAATATAAGACTACGGAATTCTTCCAAATGCACTGCCGTTGTGCCGTTATGGCTTTATATTAACTTCAGTTCGTTAAAGAAGGTTTATTAACTTAAATATGTTAAACCAGTTATTTGAAGCATTTCGATATCGATTGTTTAATGCATATATACAAGAAAATCGACTTTATACCTAAATATAAAACAACGGAATTCTTCCTAATGTACTGTCGTTATGCGGCCATGGCTCTTTATCAACTTCAATACGTTAAAGAAGGTTAATTAACTTAAATATGTTAAACTAATGATTTGAAGCATTTCGATATCGCTTGCTAAATGTGTATATACAAGAAAATCGAATTTATACCTAAATATAAAATTATAACATTACGGAATTCTTCTAAGTGCACTGCCGTTGTACCGTTAAGGCTTTATGTAGACTTTAGTAAGCTAAAAAATGTTTATTAACTTAATATGTTAAACAAATGATTTGAAGCATTTCGATATCGATAGCTAAATATGTATGTACAAGAAAATCGTTTTTATACCTAAATATAAGATTACAAAATTCTTCTACATGCACTGCCTTTATGCCGTTAACGCTTTATGTAGACTTCAGTGCGTTAAAAAAGTTTTATTAACTTAAATATGTTAAACTAATGATTTAAAGCATTTCGATATCGATTGCTAAATATGTATATTCAAGAAAATCGAATTTATACCTAAATATAAAATTATAACATTACGGAATTCTTCTAAATGCACTGCCGTTGTACCGTTAAGGCTTTATCTAGACTTTAGTAAGCTAAAAAATGTTTATTAACTTAATATGTTAAACTAATGATTTCAAGCATTTCAATATTAATATCTAAATGTGTATATAAAAGAAAATCGACTTTATACCTAAATATAAGATTACGGAATTCTTCCAAATGCACTGCCGTTATGACTTTATATCAACTGCAATACGATAAAGAAGGTTAATTAACTTAAATATGATAAACTAATGATTTGAAGCATTTCGATATCGCTTACCAAATATGTTTATACAAGAAAATCGAATTTATACCTAAATATAAGATAACGGAATTTTTCTAAATGCACTGCCGTTATGCCGTTAACACTTTATGTAGACTTCAGTGCGTTAAAGAAGGTTTATTAACTTAAATATGTTAAGCCAGTTATTTGAAGAATTTCGATATCGAAAGCTTAATGCAGATATACAAGAAAATCGATTTTATACCTAAATATAAGACTACGGAATTCTTCCAAATATACTGTCGTTATGCCGCCATGGCTCTTTATCAACTTCAATACGTTAAAGAAGGTTAATTAATTTAAATATGTTAAACTAATGATTTGAAGCATTTCGATATCGATATCTAAATGTGTATATAAAAGAAAATCGAATTTATACCTAAATATAAGATTACGGAATTCTTCCAAATGCACTGCCGTTATGGCTTTATAACAACTTCAATACGTTAAAGAAAATTAATTAACTTAAATATGTTAAACTAATGATTTGAAGCATTTCGATATCGCTTGCCAAATATGTATTTACAAGAAAATAGAATTTATACCTAAATATAAGATAACGGAATTTTTCTAAATGCACTGCCGTTATGCCGTTAACACTTTATGTAGACTTCAGTGCGTTAAAGAAGGTTTATTAACTTAAATATGTTAAACCAATGATTTGAAGCATTTCGATATCGATTGCTAAATGTGTATATACAGGAAAATCGAATTTATACCTAAATATAAGATTACGGAATTCTTCCAAATGTACTGTCGTTATGCCGCCATGGCTTTGTATCAACTGCAGTTCGTTAAAGAAGGTTTATTAACTTAAATATGTTAAACCAGTTATTTGAAGCATTTGGATATCGACTGCTAAATGTGTAAATACAAGAAAATCGACTTTACACCTAAATATAAAATTATAACATTACGGAATTCTTCTAAATGCACTGCCGTTATACCGTTAATGCTTTATGTAGACTTCATTAAGCTAAAAAATGTTTATTAACTTAATATGTTAAACTAATGATTTGAAGCATTTCGATATCGATAGCTAAATATGTATATACAAGAAAACCGACTTTATACCTAAATATAAAATTATGGAATTCTTCTGCGTGCACTGCAGTTATGAAAGTTAAAGAAGGTTTATTAACTTAAATATGTTAAACTAATGAGCTGAAGCATTTCGATATCGATTGCTAAATGTGTATATACAAGGAAATCGATTTTATATCTTAATAAAAGATTACGGAAATTACCCAAATATACTGCCGTTATGCCGTTATGGCTTCTGTAAAGAAGGTTAATTATTTAAATATGATAAGCTAATGAGTTGAACCATCTCGATATCGATTGCTAGATGTGTAAATACAAGAAAATCGACTTTATACTTAAATATAAAATTTTAACATTAAGGAATTCTTCTAAATGCACTGCCGTTATGCCATTAGGGCCTTATGTAGACTTTAGTGCGCTAAAGAAAGTTTATTAACTTAAATATGTTAAACTAATGATTTGAAGCATTTCGATATCGATTGCTAAATGTGTATATACAAGGAAATCGATTTTATACCTAAACAAAAGATTACGGAAATTTCCCAAATATACTGCCGTTATGCCGTTATGGCGTTTGTAAAGAAGGCTAATTATTTAAATGTGTTAAGCTAATGGTTTGAAGCATTTCGATATCGATTGCTAAATGTGCATATACAAGAAAGTCGAATTTATACCTAAGTATAAGATAACGGAATTCTTCTAAATGCAGTGCAGTTATACCGTTAAGGCTTTATGTAGACTTCAGTGTGTTAAAGAAAGTTTATTATAAATAACTTGAAAATGTAAAACTAATGATTTGAAGCATTTCGATACCGATTGCTAAATGTGTATATACAAGAAAATCGACTTTACATATACCTAAATATAAGATTACGGAATTCTTCCAAATGTACTGTCGTTATGCCGCCATGGTTTGTATCAACTACAATACATTAAAGAAGGTTAGTTATTTTAAATATGTTAAACCAATGGTTTGAAGCATTTCGATATCGACTGCTAAATGAGTATATACAAGAAAGTCGAATTTATACCTAAATATAAGTTAACGGAATTCTTCTAAATGCACTGCCGTTATGCCATTAGGGCTTTATGTAGACTTCAGTGAGTTAAAGAAGGTTTATTAACTTAAATATGTTAAACTAATGATTTGAAGCATTTCGATATCGATTGCTTAATGAGTATATACAAGAAAGTCGAATTCATACCTAAATATAAGATAACGGAATTCTTCTAAATGCAGTGCAGTTATACCGTTAAGGCTTTATGTAGACTTCAGTGCGTTAAAGAAGGTTCATTAACTTAAATATGTTTAACTAATGATTTGAAGCATTTCGATACCGATTGCTAAATGCGTATATTGAACAAAATCGACTTTATACCTAAATATATGATAACGGAATTCTTCTAAATGCACTGTCGTTACGCCGCCATGGCTTTATTTCACCTTCAATAGGTTAAGGATGGTTACTTAACTAAAATATGTTAAACTAATGATTTGGAGCATTTCGATATCGATTGCTAAATATGTAAATACAAGAAAATCGACTTTTTACCTTAATATAAGATTACGGAACTCTTAGAAATGCACTGCAGTTTTACCGTTAAGGCCTCATGTAGACTTCAGTGTGTTAAAGAAGGTTTATTATAAATAACTTGAAAAAGTAAAACTAATGATTTGAAGCATTTCGATATCGATTGCTAAATGTGTATATACAAGAAAATCGACTTTACATATACCTAAATATAAGATTACGGAATTCTTCAAAATGTACTGTCGTTATGCCGCCATGGTTTGTATCAACTACAATACGTTAAAGAAGGTTAAATATTTTAAATATGTTAAACCAATGGTTTGAAGCATTTCGATATCGACTGCTAAATGTGTAAATACAACAAAATCGACTTTATACCTAAATATAAAATTATAACATTACGGATTTTTTCTAAATGCACTGCCGTTATACCGTTAAGGCCTTATGTAGACCTCATTAAGCTAAAAAATGTTTATTAACTTAATATGTTAAACTAATGATTTGAAGCATTTCGATATCGATAGCTAAATGTGTATATATAAGAAAATCGACTTTATACCTGAATATGAGATTACGGAATACTTCTACATGCACTGCCGTTAATCCGCCATGGCTTTATGTTAACTTCAGTGCGTTAAAGAAGCTTTATTAACTTAAATATGCTAAACTAATGACTTGAAACATTTCGATATCGCTTGCTAAATGTGTATATACAAGAAAATCGAATTTATGCCTAAATATAAGATAACGGAATTCTTTTAAATGCACTGCAGTTATACCGTTAAGGCTTTATGTAAACTTCAGTGCGTTAAAGAGGGTTTATTATAAATAACTTGAAAGTGTAAAACTAAAGATTTGAAGCATTTCGATATAGATTTCTATATGTGTATGTAAAACAATATCGACTTTATACCTAAATAAAAGATAACGGAATTCTTCTACATGCACTGCCGTTATGCCGTTAAGGCTTTTGTAGAGTTCAGTATGAAAAAGAGGGTTAATTAACTTAAATATGTTAAACTAATATTTTGAAGCATTTGGATATCGATTGCTGAATGTGTATATACAAGAAAATCGACTTTATACCTAAATATAAGATAACGGAATTCTTCTACATGCACTGCCGTTATGCCATCATGGCTATATGCAAACTTCTGATCATTAAAGAAGGTATATTAACTTAAATATGTTAAACTAATGAGTTGAACCATCTCGATATCGATTGCCAAATGTGTATATACAAAAATTCGACTAAATATAAGATTACGGAATTCTTCCAAATGCACTGCCGTTATAACGTTATGGCTTTATGTAAACTTCAGTAAGAAAAAGAGGATAATTAACTTAAATATGTTGAACTAATGATTTGAAGCATTTCGATATCCATTACTAAATGTGTATATACAAGAAAATCGACTTTATACCTAAATATAAGATAACGGAATTCTTCTACATGCACTGCCGTTATACCGCCATGATTTTATGCCAACTTCAGTTCTTCGAAGAAAGTTTATTAACTTAAATATGTTAAACTAATGTGTTGAAGCATCTCGATATCGATTGCTAAATGTGTATATACAACAAAATCGAATTTATACCTAAACATAAGATAACGGAATTCTTCTACATGCACTGCCGTTATACCGCCATGGCTTTATGTTAATTTCAGTGCGTTAAAGAAGGCTTATTAACTTAAATATATTAAAATAATGATTTGAAACATTTCGGTATATATATCGACTTAATACCTAAATATAAGATTATACCTAAATATAAGGTTACGTAATTCTTCTAAATGCTCTGCTGTTATGCCGTTAAGGCTTTATGTAGTCTTCAGTGCGTTAAAGAAGGTTTATTAACTTACATATGTTAAACTAATGATTTGAAGCATTTCGATATCGATTGCTCGATGTGTTTATACAACAAATCGATTTTATACCTAAATATAAAATTACGGATTTCTTCTACATGCACTGCCGTTATGCCGCCATGGCTTCATGTCACCTTCGGTTAGTTAAAGAAGGAAATTTAACTTAAATATGTTAAAATATTATTTGAAGCATTTCGATATCGATTGCTAACTGTGCTAGTACAAGAAACTTGACTTTATACCTAATCATAGGATAACGGAATTCTTCCAAATGCACTGCCGTTAATCCGCCATGGCTTTATGTCAACTTCAGTTCTTTAAAGAAGGTTTGTTAACTTAAATATGTTAAACTAATGATTTGAAGCATTTCGATATAGATTGCTATTTGTGTATGTACAACAATATCGACTTTATACCTAAATAAAAGATAACGGAATTCTTCTACATGCACTGCCGTTATGCCGTCATGGCTTCATGTCACCTTCGGTAGGTTAAAGGAGGTAATTTAACTTAAATATGTTAAACTAATGATTTGAAGCATTTCGATATCGATTGCTAATTGTGCTATTACAAGAAACTTGACTTTATACCTAATCATAGAATAACGGAATTCTTCCAAATGCACTGCCGTTAATCCGCCATGGCTTTATGTCAACTTCAGTTCTTTAAAGAAGGTTTGTTAACTTAAATATGTTAAACTAATATTTTGAAGCATTTCCATATCGATTGCTAAATGAGTATATACAAG
>JAPZAG010002595.1:0-15768 GCA_027475135.1 Bactrocera correcta | reverse complement strand
AACGGCAGTGCATGTAGAAGAAATCCGTAATCTTATATTTAAGTATTAAGTCGAATTTGTTGTATATATGCATTTAGCAATCGATTTCGAAAATCTTTAAATCATTAGTTTAACATATTTAAGTTAATTAACCCTCTTTATTTTACTGAAGTCTGCAAACGCCTTAACGGCATAACGGCAGTGCATTTGAAGAATTCCGTAATCTTATATTTAGGTATAAAGTCGATTTTTTTGTATATATGCATTTAGCAATCGATTTCGAAAATCTTCAAAACATTAGTTTAACAAATTTAAGTTAATTAACCTTCGTTAACGTATTGAAGTTGATATAAAGCCATGGCGGCATAACGACAGTACATTTGGAAGAATTCCGTAATCTTATATTTAGGTATAAAGTCGATTTTGTTGTATATATGCATTTAGCAGTCGATTTCGAAAATCTTCAAATCATTAGTTTAACATATTTAAGTTAATTAACCTTCTTTAACGTATTGAAGTTGATGCGAACCATGGCGGCATAACGACAGTACATTTGGAAGAATTCCGTAATCTTATATTTAGGTATAAAGTCGATTTTCTTGTATATACACATTTAGCAATCGATATCGAAATGCTTCAAATCAATAGTTTAACATATTAAAGTTAATTAACCATCTGTAACGTATTTAAGGTGAAATAAAGCCTTAACGCCATAACGACAGTAATTTGAAAGAATTCCGTAATCTTTTATTTAGGTATAAAGTCGATTTTCTGGTATATATGCATTTAGAAATCGATATCGAAATGCTTCAATTCATTAGTTTAACATATTTAAGTTAATTAACCTTTTTTAACGTATTGAAGTTAACATAAAGCCATAACGGCATAACGGCAGTGCATTTCGAAGCATTCCGTAATCTTATATTTAGGTATAAAGTCGATTTTCTTGTATATATGCATTAAGCAATCGATATCGAGATGCTTCAACTCTTTAGTTTAACATATTTAAGTTAATTAACCTTTTTTAACGTATTTAAGTTGACATAAAGCCATGGCGGAATAACGGCAGTGCATTTGGAAGAATTCCGTAATCTTATATTTAGGTATAATGTCGGCTTTCTTGTATATACGCATTTAGCAATCGATATCGAAATGCTTCAAATCATTAGTTTAACATATTTAAGTTAATTAACCTTCTTTATCTTACTGAAGTTTACATAAAGCCAAAACGGTATAACGGCAGTGCATTTGGGAGAATTTCGTAATCTTATATTTAGGTATAAAGTCGATTTTCTTGTATATACACATTTAGCAATCGATATCGAAATGCCTCAAATCATTAGTTTAACATATTTAAGTTAATTAAACTTCTTTAACATATTGAAGTTGATATAAAGCCATGGCGGCATAACGGCAGTACAGTTGGAAGAATTCCGTAATCTTATATTTATGTATAAAGAAGAGTTCTTGTACATGTGAATTTAGCAATCGATTTCGAAAATCTTCAAATCATTAGTTTAACATACTTAAGTCAATAAACCTTCTTTAGCGAACAGAAGTTAACATGAAGCCATAACTGCATAACGGCAGTGCTTTTAAAAAGAATTCCGTAATCTTATATTTAGGTATAAAGTCGATTTTCTTGTATATACACATATAGCAATCGATATCAAAATGCCTCAAATCATTAGTTTAACATATTTAAGTTAATTAACCCTCTTTATCTTACTGAAGTCTTCAAACGCCTTAACGGCATAACGGCAATGCATGTAGAAGAATTCCGTAATCTTATATTTAGGTATAAATTCGATTTTCTTGTATATACTCATTTAGCAATCGATATCGAAATGCTTCACATCATTAGTTTGACATATTTAAGTTAAAAAACCTACTTTAAACCGAAGATAACACACAGCCATGGCGGCATAACGGCAGTGCGTGTAGAAGAAATCCGTAATCTTATATTTAAGTATTAAGTCGAATTTGTTGTATATATGCATTTAGCAATCGTTTTCGAAAATCTTTAAATCATTAGTTTAACATATTTAAGTTAATTAACCCTCTTTATTTTACTGAAGTCTGCAAACGCCTTAACGGCATAACGGCAGTGCATTTGAAGAATTCCGTAATCTTATATTTAGGTATAAAGTCGATTTTTTTGTATATATGCATTAAGCAATCGATTTCGAAAATCTTCAAAACATTAGTTTAACATATTTAAGTTAATTATCCTTCTATAACATATTGAAGTTGATAAAAAGCCATGGCGGCATAGCGACAGTACATTTGCAAGAATTCCGTAAACTTATATTTAGGTAGAAAGTCGATTTTCTTGTATATATGCATTAAGCAACCGATTTCAAAATGCTTCAAATAACTGGTGTAACATATCTAAGTTAATAAACCTTCTTAAACGAACTGAAGTTAAAATGAAGCCATAACGGCATAACGGCAGTGCATTTAGAAGAATTCCGTAATCTTATATTTCGGTATAAAGTCGATTTTCTTGTATATACACATTTAGCAATCGATATCGAAATGCTTCAAACCATTAGTTAAACATATTTAAGTTAATTAACCCTCTTTATCTTACTGAAATCGAGAAACGCCTTAACGGCATAACGGCAAAGCATTTGGAAGAATTACGTAATCTTATATTTAGGTATTAAGTCGATTTTCTTGTATATACTCATTTAGCAATCGATATCGAAATGCTTTAAATCATTAGTTTAACATATTTAAGTTAACGAACCTACTTTAACGCACTGAAGTTAACACAAAGCCATGGCGGCATAACTTCAGTGCATGTAGAAGAATTCCGTAATCTTAAAATTAGGTATAAATTCAATTTTTTTGTATATACACATATAGCAATCGATATCGAAATGCTTCAAATCATTAGTTTAACAAATTTAAGTTAATTAACCTTCGTTAACGTATTGAAGTTGATATAAAGCCATGGCGGCATAACGACAGTACATTTGGAAGAATTCCGTAATCTTATATTTAGGTATAAAGTCGATTTTGTTATATATATGCATTTAGCAGTCGATTTCGAAAATCTTCAAATCATTAGTTTAACATATTTAAGTTAATTAACCTTCTTTAACGTATTGAAGGTGATATAAAGCCATGGCGACATAACGACAGTACATTTGGAAGAATCCCGTAATCTTATATTTAGGTATGAAGTCGATTTTCTTGTATATACTCATTTAGCACTCGATATCGAAATGCTTCAAATCACTAGTTTACCATATTTAAGTTTGCAAACCTACTTTAACGCACTGAAGTTTACACAAAGTCATGGCGGCATAACATCTTATATTTAGGTATAAATTCGATTTTTTTTGTATATACACATTTAGCAATCGATATCGAAATGCTTCAAATCATTAGTTTAACATATTAAGTTAATAAACATTTTTTAGCTTAATGAGGTCTAGATAAAGCCTTAACGGTATAACGGCAGTACATTTAGAAGAACTCCGTAATGTTATAATTTTATATTTAGGTATAAAGTGGATTTTGTTTTATTTACACATTTAGCAGTCGATATCGAAATGCTTCAAACCATTAGTTTAACATATTTAAAATAATTAACCTTTTTTAACGTATTGAAGTTGATACAAACCATGGCGGCATAACGACAGTACATTTGGAAGAATTCCGTAATCTTATATATGGGTATAAAAACGATTTTCTTGTATATACACATTTAGCAATCGATATCGAAATGCTTCAAATCATTAGTTTAACGTATTTAAGTTAATTAACCATCTTTAACGTATTGAAGGTTAAATAAAGACATGGCGCCATAACGACAGTAATTTGGAAGAATTCCGTAATCTTATATTTAGGTATAAAGTCCACTTTCTTGTATATATGCATTTAGAAATCGATATAGAAATGCTTCAAATCATTCTTCTTCTTCTTTACTGGCGTAGACACCGCTTACGCGATTATACCCGAGTCAACAGCAGCGCGCCAGTCGTTTCTTCTCTTCGCTACGTGGCGCCAATTGGATATTCCAAGCGAGGCCAGGTCCTTCTCTACTTGGTTCTTCCAACGGAGTGGAGGTCTTCCTCTTCCTCTGCTTCCTGCGGCGGGTACTGCGTCGAATACTTTCAGAGCTGGAGTGTTTTCATCCATCCGGACAACATGACCTAGCCAGCGTAGCCGCTGTCTTTTAATTCGCTGAACTATGTCAATGTCGTCGTATATCTCGTACAGCTCATCGTTCCATCGAATGCGATATTCGCCGTGGCCAACGCGCAAAGGACCATAAATCTTTCGCAGAACCTTTCTCTCGAAAACTCGCAACGTCAACTCATCGGTTGTTGTCATCGTCCAAGCCTCTGCACCATATAGGAGGACGGGAATTATGAGAGACTTATAGAGTTTGGTTTTTATTTGTCGAGAGAGGACTTTGCTTCTCAATTGCCTACTTAGTCCGAAGTAGCACCTGTTGGCAAAAGTTATCCTGCGTTGGATTTCTAGGCTGACATTGTTGGTGGTGTTTACGCTGGTTCCAAGATAGACGAAATTATCTACAACTTCAAAGTTATGACTGTCAACAGTGACGTGAGTGCCAAGTCGCGAGTGCGACGACTGTTTGTTTGATGACAGGAGATATTTCGTCTTGCCCTCGTTCACTGCCAGACCCATTTCTTTTGCTTCCTTGTCCAGTCTGGAGAAAGCAGAACTAACGGCGCGGGTGTTGAGGCCGATGATATCAATATCATCGGCATACGCCAGCAGTTGTACACTCTTATAAAAGATAGTACCCTCTCTGTTAAGTTCTGCAGCTCGAACTATTTTCTCCAGAAGCAGGTTGAAAAAGTCGCACGATAGGGAATCGCCTTGTCTGAAACCTCGTTTGGTATCGAACGGCTCGGAGAGGTCCTTCCCGATTCTGACGGAGCTTTGAGTGTTGCTCAGCGTCAGTTTACACAGCCGTATTAGTTTTGCGGGGATACCAAATTCAGACATCGCGGCATAAAGGCAGCTCCTTTTCGTGCTGTCGAAAGCAGCTTTGAAATCGACGAAGAGGTGGTGTGTGTCGATTCTCCTTTCACGGGTCTTTTCCAAGATTTGGCGCATCGTGAATATCTGGTCGGTTGTTGATTTACCAGGTCTAAAGCCACACTGATAAGGTCCAATCAGTTTGTTGACGGTGGGCTTTAATCTTTCACACAATACGCTCGACAGAACCTTATATGCGATATTGAGGAGGCTAATCCCACGGTAGTTGGCGCAGATGGTGGGGTCTCCTTTTTTGTGGATTGGGCATAGCACACTTAAATGACAATCGTTGGGCATACTTTCGTCCGACCATATTTTGCAAAGAAGCTGATGCATGCACCTTATCAGCTCTTCGCCGCCGTGTTTGAATAGCTCGGCCGGCAATCCATCGGCCCCTGCCGCTTTGTTGTTTTTCAGGCGGGCAATTGCTATTCGAACTTCTTCATGGTCGGGCAATGGAACGTCTGCTCCATCGTCATCGATTGGGGTATCGGGTTCGCTTTCTCCTGGTGTTGTGCGTTCACTGCCATTCAGCAGGCTGGAGAAGTGTTCCCTCCATAATTTAAGTATACTCTGGGCATCGGTAACTAGATCACCTTTGCGGGTTCTACAAGAGTATGCTCCGGTCTTGAAACCTTCTGTAAGCCGCCGCATCTTTTCGTAGAATTTTCGAGCATTACCCCTGTCGGCCAGCTTATCAAGCTCTTCGTACTCACGCATTTCGGCCTCTTTCTTTTTCTGTCTACAAATGCGTCTCGCTTCCCTCTTCAACTCTCGGTATCTATCCCATCCCGCACGTGTTGTGGTCGATCGTAACGTTGCGAGGTAGGCAGCCTGTTTTCTCTCCGCTGCGACACGGCACTCCTCGTCGTACCAGCTGTTCTTCTGCACTTTCCGAAAACCAATGGTTTGGGTTTGCAGCTGTACGTAAGGAGTTTGAAATGCCGTCCCACAGTTCCCTTATAC
Source organism: Bactrocera correcta (assembly GCA_027475135.1). Taxonomy (NCBI): domain Eukaryota; kingdom Metazoa; phylum Arthropoda; class Insecta; order Diptera; family Tephritidae; genus Bactrocera; species Bactrocera correcta. The sequence goes on along the minus strand of JAPZAG010002595.1, from coordinate 9,798 downwards.
CGAGTTGTTGACGAGTGCTCTCAGAGAGCAGGAGTGCAAGCCGAGTAGAAAAACGTTCGGCTGTCTGTTGTGATTGCAGCTTCTCGACGTCGAACCATCCTCGTGTTTGTTGGCGTGCGTTTTTTGCTGCACAGAGGCGGGTGCGTATTTTGGCTGCAACAATATAGTGGTCCGAGTCGATGTTAGGACCTCGGAGCGCACGCACATCTAAAACACTGGAGACGTGTCTTCCGTCTATCACAACATGATCGATCTGGTTGGTGGTTTTTCGATCAGGAGACAGCCAGGTAGCTTGATGTATCTTCTTATGCTGGAATCTAGTGCTACAGATAACCATATTTCGGGCCCCGGCGAAGTCGATCAGCCTCAGCCCATTTGGGGATGTTTCCGCGTGGAGGCTGAATTTACCGACCGTAGTGCCAAAGATACCTTCTTTGCCCACCCTGGCATTGAAGTCGCCAAGCACGATTTTGACATCGTGGCGGGGGCATCTCTCATAAGTGCGCTCCAAGCACTCATAAAAGGCATCTTTGGTCACATCGTCCTTCTCTTCCGTCGGGGCGTGGGCGCAAATCAGCGATATGTTGAAGAACCTCGCTTTGATGCGGATTGTGGCTAGACGTTCATTCTCCGGAGTGAATGATAGTACTCGGCGACGGAGTCTCTCTCCTACCACGAATCCAACACCAAACTTGCGCTCCTTTATATGGCCACTGTAGTAAATGTCACAAGGACCTACTCGTCTCTGTCCTTGTCCCGTCCATCGCATTTCTTGGACGGCGGTGATGTCAGCCTTTATCTTTACGAGGACATCTACCAGCTGGGCAGCGGCACCTTCCCAATTAAGGGACCGGACATTCCAGGTGCATGCCCTCAAATCATAGTCCTTATTTCGTTTGCCATGGTCGTCATCAAAAGGGGGGTCACTCATCCGAGGCTTGTTGTTGTCTTTCATTGGGGGTGTTTCTTTACGTGGCGGGTCCCAAACCCAGCGCACAACCCTATGCAGGGGTGTTTCGCCTTCTCACTTTAGCTCGCCTTCAAACGGATGTTCTTAGGCTACCCAGAGGATACTTGGTCAAAGACCGGAAGTCGTGAGCTGCTTGAGTCATATGTAAAAGAATCGTTTCTGGCCACTCCCAAGTGAATGGCGATCAGAGAACTTTCCTCACTTGCGTGAACTTCTACACATGACTCCATCCTCCGCTTCAAATCATTAGTTTAACATATTTAAGTTAATTAACCATCTTTAACGTATTGAAGGTGAAATAAAGCCATGGCGCCATAACGACAGTAATTTGGAAGAATTCCGTAATCTTATATTTAGGTATAAAGTCGATTTTCTTGTATATATGCATTAAAAAATCGATATCGAAATGCTTCAAATCATTAGTTTAACATATTTAAGTTAATTAACCATCTTTAACGTATTGAAGGTGAAATAAAGCCATGGCGCCATAACGACAGTAATTTGGAAGAATTCCGTAATCTTATATTTAGGTATAAAGTCGATTTTCTTGTATATATGCATTAAGCAATCGATATCGAAATGCTTCAAATAACTGGTTTAACATATTTGAGTTAATAAACCTTCTTTAACTAACTGAAATTAACATAAGGCCATGGCGAAATAACGGCAGTGCATTTGGAAGAATTCCGTTATCCTATATTTAAGTATAAAGTCAAGTTTCTTGTACTAGCACATTTAGCAATCGATATCGATATGCTTCAAATCATTAGTTTAACATATATAAGTAAAATTACCTTTTTTAACCTACCGAAGGTGACATGAAGCCATGGCGGTATAACTGCACTGCATTTAGAAGAATTCCGCAATTTTATATTTAGGTATAAATTCGACTTTCTTTTATATATGCATTTAGAAATCGATATCGAAAAGCTTCAAATCATTAGTTTAACATATTTAAGTTAATTAACCTTCTTTAACGTATTGAAGTTGATATAAAGCCATGGCGGCATAACGACAGTGCATGTAGAAGAATTCCGTAATCTTATATTTAGGTATAATGTCGATTTTCTTGTATATACACATTTTGCAATCGATATCAAAATGCTTCAAATCATTAGTTTAACATATTTAAGTTAATAAAACTTCTTTAACGCACTGAAGTCTACATAAAGCCTTAACGGCATAACGGCGGTGCATTTAGAAGAATTCCGTTATCTTATATTTAGGTATAAATTTGACTTTCTTGTATATACTATTTTAGCAAGCGATATCAAAATGCTTCAAACCATTAGTTTAAAATATTTAAAATAATTAAACTTCTTTTAAAGTATTGAAGTTGATACAAAGCCATGGCGGCATAACGAAAGTACATTTGGAAGAATTCCGTGATCTTATATTTAGGTATAAAGTCGATTTTCTTGTATATCGCATTTAGCAATCGATATCGAAATGCTTCAAATCATTAGTTTAACATATTTAAGTTAATAAACCTTCTTTAACGCACTGAAGTCTACATAAAGCCTTAACGGTATAACGGCGGTGCATTTAGAAGAATTCAGTTATCTTATATTTAGGTATAAATTCGATTTTCTTGTATATACACATTTAGCAAGCGATATCGAAATGCTTCAAATCCTTAGTTTAACATATTTAAGTTAATTAACCTTCTCTAACGTATTGAAGTTGATAAAGAGCCATGGCGGCATAACGACAGTACATTTGGAAGAATTCCGTAATCTTATATTTAGGTATAAGTCGATTTTCTTGTATATACTCATTTAGCAATCGAAATCGAAATGCTTCAAATCATTAGTTTAACATATTTAAGTTAATAAACCTTCTTTAACGACTGAAGTCTACATAAAGCCTTAACGGCATAACGGCAGTGCATTTAGAAGAAATCCGTAATCTTATATTTAGGTATTAAGTCGAATTTGTTGTATATATGCATTTAGCAATCGATTTCGAAAATCTTCAAATCATTAGTTTAACATATTTAAGTTAATTAACCCTCTTTATCTTACTGAAGTTTGCAAACGCCTTAACGGCATAACGGCAGTGCTTTTGGGAAGAATTCCGTAATCTTATATTTAGGTATAAAGTCGATTTTTTTGTATATATGCATTTAGCAATCGATTTCAAAAATCTTAAAAATCATTAGTTTAACATATTTAAGTTAATAAACCTTCTTTAACGCACTGAAGTCTACATAAAGCCTTAACGGATAACGGCGGTGCATTTAGAAGAATTCAGTTATCTTATATTTAGGTATAAATTCGATTTTCTTGTATATACACATTTAGCAAGCGATATCGAAATGCTTCAAATCCTTAGTTTAACATATTTAAGTTAATTAACCTTCTCTAACGTATTGAAGTTGATAAAGAGCCATGGCGGCATAACGACAGTACATTTGGAAGAATTCCGTAGTCTTATATTTAGGTATAAAGTCGATTTTCTTGTATATATGCATTAAGCAATCGAAATCGAAATGCTTCAAATAACTGGTTTAACATATTTAAGTTAATAAACCTTCTTTAACGAACTGAAGTTAATATAAAGCCATAACGGCATAACGGCAGTGCATTTAGAAGAAATCCGTAATCTTATATTTAGGTATTAAGTCGAATTTGTTGTATATATGCATTTAGCAATCGATTTCGAAAAACTTCAAATCATTAGTTTAACATATTTAAGTTAATTAACCCTCTTTATCTTACTGAAGTTTGCAAACGCCTTAACGGCATAACGGCAGTGCATTTGAAGAATTCCGTAATCTTCTATTTAGGTATAAAGTCGATTTTTTTGTATATATGCATTTAGGAATCGATTTCGAAAATCTTCAAAACATTAGTTTAACATATTTAAGTAAATTAACCTTCTTTAACGAACAGAAGTTAACCCATTACTGCTCACACCTAAAACCCGCTATGATAAGCTAATGAAATTTTAAGCAGACGTCTGTAATGCTATTAAAAGGGTAATTTCCAATTTTCAAAAAAATATCTCAAAAGATATGGGCGCGGCGGAGCGTATGATATATCATACATAAACGTATACGGAGACTTGCCTCTATGAAAATAAAATGTAAACATCACTATAACTTTTGAGTTCAAATTGACATCGTATTTATATATTTAATGACATATTCATTGTTAATTTTCAGATTTAGTTGCTGACTCAGTTTACATGATATTTGTAGAAACAGTTATCTGGGTGCAAGCCAAAATTACATTTCATGCATATAAATTTCGTACACTTTCCACAATTTTTGCATCGGCGCTGAGTTTTTGAGTAATTTACGTAGTGCTCGACTCCGTCGTATCTAGTTTCGTTTTCTCGTTGTCTCTTTCGTGATGAGACTGGATGAAAATCTATTGGCTTTGAAAGTATGCTCCTTGTAAGTCGTCGGATGAAGCCGAGAAGAGTAACTTGTGGATAAGCTTTCCGAAATAATATCCATAAATTTACAACGGCACCATTTAAGCAAAATCTGAAAATGGGCCAATACCATTTTCTTGACCGAATCCGAGTTCGGTACGCTGCCCTTTGCTGGTCAAAGAGATCGACTCCACCCATTCCCGAATTATACTCCTTGATAATGACTGGTTGCTTTACGTCTTGTCTGCGTTTCTGTTGTCGATCATATCTTTTGCATAATCCGGTTGTTGTCGTTATGTTGTCGTTTTTACAATTTGTTGCAATGGTGACATTATTGTTATCATTCCACCTAACTAGGGTAATATTTTTAGATTTTAGTGCTTCACAAGTACCACGGGGTTCTCTTTTCATGCTACTCAAAGGAGCATTTTCAATACGGTCCGACCGAATCGTTCCCACCACTGTTATATTTTTCTTATCAAACTCTTCTAATAATTTAAAACTATTGAAATAGTTATCTAGAAATACAGTGCTGTGTTCGGGAACTATGTCATAACATAAACTTTTTGTGACAGATAAACCTAAGGGCTCATTAGATCGAATCATGCCTTTTCCGGTGTACAAATCGAAGTTTAATAAATATCCTTCTGAAGTAGTCATACACCAAATTTTGTATCCATAGCGAATTGGTTTTCCTCGTATAAACTGCTTGAAAGAATGCTTACCAAAATACGGCTCCATCGATTCGTCTACAGAAAATGAAGTTCCAAAGGGTTTTCCAAGCTCTTTAAACTTTGTATTTAAATGATCAAGAACAGGCTGAACTTTGAAAGCCTTATTATTCGAATCAATTTGTGTATTATCATTGAAATGAAGGTAGCGATGTATTTTTTCAAATTTATTCCTCGCCATTGAACCTGCCACTAAATGATTGTACACATCACTTTCTGTCTCCCAGTACATGCGAGTAGCTGGAACCTTAAAATAAAAATGTTTAATTTACTCGTAACAAGTAAGCAAGTGAATTTGTGGTTCAGGTTAGTCACCTTGTTGTATCCACTTAGTATAAGGATGCCGAAATATGTGTATAACTCCTCAAGATTTACGGTGAAAGCTTCATCTCCTTTGTTTATGGCGTACTTAACAGTCTCTGATTGTATACATTCCATAAATTCGCTATCAAAAATTCTTTTAAAAAGTTGTATTGGACTTAAATCATTTTCCAAAATATCTGCTACAATGTCCGGAGTATGCTCGCGTATTGCTGTGATAGAACATTCACTTGCTTTTAGTACTATCTTGGACCATTTTCGGCAAATCTTCTTTTTTTTAGTTTTCCTTTGAGTTGAATTCCTTGAACGTGGGGCTAGTGAACTGCTCGCTTCATTTAGAAACTGTTGCTCCTCCACTTCTGAGTTATCAATTCTTATTTCACATGCCCTTTTAAGAACTCCACGACCCAAATCACCCAGTGTACCTTCATCGTCTTCATCTGCGTCATCGCAATCGGATAACTCCTGTTCTTCGGGGGGGAGCAAAGTCACATCAATAAAATTGGCATTATTGATGTTTTCTATAATCTCTGCATCATCGTCTTCATTTAAATCTTGGAGCCATCCAACTATCTCCTCAGTTGTTGCTTGTCTACAAGGAGATATTAGGAATGAATTTTCATATAGCAAAAACTGGGCTAGCGTTTACGTATGATAAAACATACACAATAGTTTACAAATAGTTAAAACACTTTCGGAGCTCAATTTTTCACTGCACTTTATATTCATTTGATAGCTTAGGGTTTTAGCTTTAAGTTTATGCACATTTAAAGTTATACAAATTCCTCGCTTACTATTTATAAAAATATAAACCTCACCTTCGAGTCATTATTCACTTTTCCGAAAAATGCTACGTAAATTGGCGCGAGAATTGTAAACAAATGAGCTTTAAGCGACAATTAAAAAGCTTTTCTAATGCAACAATACTTTTATCTCGCTCACACTGCAAATATAGAAAGCTTTTATTGCATTTCGGATTTTTGACGAATTTTTAAAAAAAGCTCTTTTTGCGTATGATACATCATACGTTGTCATTAATGGGTTAACATAAAGCCATGGCGGCATAACGGCAGTGCATTTAGAAGAATTCCGTAAACTTATATTTAGGTAGAAAGTCGATTTTCTTGTATATATGCATTAAGCAATCGATTTCAAAATGCTTCAAATAACTGGTGTAACATATCTAAGTTAATAAACCTTCTTAAACGAACTGAAGTTAAAATGAAGCCATAACGGCATAACGGCAGTGCATGTAGAAGAATTCCGTTATCATATATTTAGGTATAAAGTCGATTTTCTTGTATATACACATTTAGCAATCGATATCGAAATGCTTCAAATCATTAGTTTAACATATTTAAGTTAATTAACCCTCTTTATCTTACTGAAGTCTACAAACGCCTTAACGGCATAGCGGCAAAACATTTAGAAGAATTACGTAATCTTATATTTAGGTATGTAGTCGATTTTCTTGTATATACTAATTTACCAATCGATATCGAAATGCTTCAAATCATTAGTTTAACATATTTAAGTTAACGAACCTACTTTAACGCACTGAAGTTAACACAAAGCCATGGCGGCATAACGGCAATGCATGTAGAAGATTTCCGTAATCTCATATTTAGGTATAAAGTCGACTTTTTGTATATACACACTTAGCAATCGATATCGAAATGCTTCAAATCATTAGTTTAACATATAAGGGTTAATTAACAATCTTTAACGTATTGAAGGTGAAATAAAGCCATGGCGCAATAACGACAGCAATTTGGAAGAATTCCATAATCTTATATTTAGGTATAAAGTCGATTTTCTTGTATATATGCATTAAGCAATCGATATCGAAATGCTTCAAATAACAGGTTTAACATATTTGAGTTAATAAACCTTCTTTAACTAACTGAAGTTAACATAAGGCCATGGCGGAATAACGGCAGTGCATTTGGAAGAATTCCATTATCCTATGTTTAGGTATAATGTCGATTTTCTTGTATATACACATTTAGCAATCGATAGCGAAATGCTTCAAATCATAAGTTTAACATATATAAGTAAAATTACCTTCTTTAACCTACCGAAGGTGACATGAAGCCATGGCGGTATAACTGCACTGCATTTAGAAGAATTCCGCAATTTTATATTGGGGTATAAATTCGACTTTCTTGTATATATGCATTTAGAAATCGATATCGAAATGCTTCAAATCATTAGTTTAACATATTTAAGTTAATAAAACTTCTTTAACGCACTGAAGTCTACATAAAGCCTTAACGGCATAACGGCGGTGCATTTAGAAGAATTCAGTTATCTTATATTTAGGTATAAATTCGATTTTCTTGTATATACACATTTAGCAAGCGATATCAAAATGCTTCAAATCCTTAGTTTAACATATTTAAGTTAATTAACCTTCTTTAACGTATTGAAGTTGATAAAGAGCCATGGCGGCATAACGACAGTACATTTGGAAGAATTCCGTAGTCTTATATTTAGGTATAAAGTCGATTTTCTTGTATATATGCATTAAGCAATCGATATCGAAATGCTTCAAATAACTGGTTTAACATATTTAAGTTAATAAACCTTCTTTAACGAACTGAAGTTAATATAAAGCCATAACGGCATAACGGCAGTGCATTTAGAAGAATTACGTAATCTTATATTTAGGTATGAATTCGATTTTCTTGTATATACTCATTTAGCAATCGATATCGAAATGCGTCAAATCTTTAGTTTAACATATTTTAGTTAATAAAGCTTCTTTAACGCCTGAAGTTAACATAAAGACATGGCGCCATAACGGCAGTGCATGTAGAAGAATTCCGTAATCTTATATTTAGGTATGTAGTCGATTTTCTTGGATTTACACATTTAGCAATCGATATCGAAAATCTTCAAATAGCTGGTTTAGCATATTTAGGTTAATTAACCTTCTTTATCGTACTGAAGTTTAAATAAAGCCATAACGGCATAACGGCAGTATATTTGGGTGAATTCCGTAATCTTTTATTTACGTATAAAATCGATTTTCTTGTATATACACATTAAGCAATCGATATCGAAATGCTTCAACTCATTAGTTTAACATATTTAAGTTAATAAACCTTCTTTAACGTATTGAAGTTGATATAAAGCCATGGCGGCATAACGGCAGTGCATTTTGAAGAATTCCGTAATCTTATATTTAGGTATAAAGTCGATTTTCTTTTACATACACATTTAGCAATCAATAACGAAATGCTTCAAATCATTAGTTTAACATATTTAAGTTAATTAACCTTCTTTATCTTACTGAAGTTTACATAAAGCCATAACGGTATAACGGCAGTTCTTCTGGAAGAATTTTGTAGTCTTATATTTAGGTTTAAAGTTGATTTTGTTGTATATACTCATTTAGCGATCGATATCGAGATGCTCCAACTCATTAGTTTAACATACTTAAGTTAATAAACCTTCTTTAACGAACTGAGGTTGGCATAAAGCCATGGCGGCATAACGGCAGTGCATTTAGAAGAATTCTGTAATCTTATGTTTTGGTATAAAGTCGATTTTCTTGTATATACACATTTAGCAATCAATATCGAAATGCTTCAAATCATTAGTTTAACAGATTTAAGTTAATAAACGTTCTTTAACGCACTGAAGTCTACATAAAGATTTAACGGTATAACGGCAGTGCATTTAGAAGAATTCCGTTATCTTATATTGAGGTATAAATTCGATTTTCTTGTATATACACATTTAGCAAGCGATATCGAAATGCTTCAAATCCTTAGTTTAACATATTTAAGTTAATTAACCTTCTCTAACGTATTGAAGTTGATAAAGAGCCATGGCGGCATAACGACAGTACATTTGGAAGAATTCCGTAGTCTTATATTTAGGTATAAAGTCGATTTTCTTGTATATATGCATTAAGCAATCGAAATCGAAATGCTTCAAATAACTGGTTTAACATATTTAAGTTAATAAACCTTCTTTAACGAACTGAAGTTAATATAAAGCCATAACGGCATAACGGCAGTGCATTTAGAAGAAATCCGTAATCTTATATTTAGGTATTAAGTCGAATTTGTTGTATATATGCATTTAGCAATCGATTTCGAAAAACTTCAAATCATTAGTTTAACATATTTAAGTTAATTAACCCTCTTTATCTTACTGAAGTTTGCAAACGCCTTAACGGCATAACGGCAGTGCATTTGAAGAATTCCGTAATCTTATATTTAGGTATAAAGTCGATTTTTTTGTATATATGCATTTAGGAATCGATTTCGAAAATCTTCAAAACATTAGTTTAACATATTTAAGTAAATTAACCTTCTTTAACGAACAGAAGTTAACATAAAGCCATAACGGCATAACGGCAGTGCATTTAGAAGAATTCCGTAA
>JAPZAG010002594.1:0-15799 GCA_027475135.1 Bactrocera correcta | reverse complement strand
ACGCAAATGATACGGTGGCATACCAAACCTCTCCAAAAAATTTTAAAAATTCCAGGGGATAATTCACGGCGTCGTCTTCATTATCAAGACAATCGATCGATTTGTATGAGCGCAAGTTTTTGGCAGCTAACATTGCGCGTGCACTTAAGGAATCGTAGTTGCGATAATTTGTCCATTGTCCGAACATTCGTGATGAGTTCATCTTTCGTTATTTGATAAACGGCAGATGGAATTGATATCAAACCACCCGAAGTATCAACCGGAATTTACTCATTTCCAATTCTTAGCGAATACGATGTAAAATGTCTTCGGCAATGTTATTTTTGTTAGTATCCCTAATTTACGCGGGTTTGAATGTTGATATGTCAAACTGATTATCGCGAAAAGTGTACGAGCATATGAATTGCATTCGAAGTAGCTATCGCATCGTACATGGTTTGATTCCTGTGATTATCATGTTCCAGCAATTCTAATTGCTGGATTTCTTCTCCAAAGCTTGCACACACCGCACTAAGGGGTATTTGGCACAAAAAACCGGTCATAAGTGGTTTTACTAAATTTCGCCAAATGGTATTTACGCCGCATGTTTTACTATTTACAATAACCGCTCCAACCTGCGCACCCCTCCCCCGCCCGCTTTTTACCTTTCTCTCGCCACGGATCCAGTCGGAACCCAATCATTGAGTGTAATGCGCGTCTCTGTTCTCGGCGTTCTCGATTATTTACATAATTTCCCTTGGTTGATACGGCTGCGCGTGGAGATTTACTTGGAAATTTTTTATTGAATATGGAAGTAAAAGGTATGTACTTATGATTAAGACGTATAACAGTCAATTTATTCTTAAATTTAAGCATTTAAACTGATGTTGTTAGTTGCCTTTGCAAGAATGTAGTATTTTTTACAAAAAAAGTATAACATTATTTTTTTTTGATTATTTGTCGGGATTTGTCGCGCCAGAATTCTGGTACGGAAATTTAATTTGGACCTTCTTCTATCCGAAACCGAAGTAAAATTGTCCCCCAACCCACCCCATTTTTATAGGTATTTTTTTTAAAGTGCACGGTGTAATAGGATGTTGTTCAGATTTCTGAACAGTTCTTAACGGCTACAATTGTAAAGAAGATATTTTTGTTAAGAAACAATTGTAATAGTTCAAATATTTATGTTCATTATCGCCAGCGTATACAAATATAGTCTTAAACGTAGGTATCTATTTACAAATACCCATTTCTATCAACAATGTAATAAATGTTCATTTCGGGTATATTGATTGTTTGCCCTTGAGACCGCAAATGATCCTAAACGAAAAATAGTTAAAACACAATTGTGTTTGCCGTTGAGAACACTTATGCTTAAGATATGTGTACCTACTTCGGTAGGTACAGTAGATTAGTGTTAAGATGTGTGTATGCATTCAGCATGTGGTGCATACCTGAATTAGGATAAGGAATGCTATAAATAAAGGAGCTCTGGGCAACCAGAGCTGAGTACTATTTTATAACCGAAACCAACGCGTCTCATTTTTAACAGATGTTATAAGGTTTTGTTTTTTTTCACAGATTTTGCAGCAATGGTAAAAAATATCACCCGAATGGAATTATACGATATTATAAAGGAGTACAAAGGAAAAAAAATGGACGAAAAATTCACCTTTCTGGAAGATAGAATTGCTCAGTTGACGTCATGCCCAACAGAGGATAGAAACGTTTTGTCTCGTTCTTTGAGACATTTCAAGACAGATTTTAAACAAAAATGGTCAGCAGCTCGTAACACTGATGAGGGGTTCGTAAAAAATAACGTAGAATGGCTAAGAACATCATTAGAACTTCCTTCGTGGTCGCACAAGCCTGGTCGTCCAGTCAAAGAGTTTCGTGGATTAAGCGAAAGGAGTAAGCGGCGCAGAACTGTAGATTTACGGGCTCACGTACCTGTCGAGGAGTTGACTTTCGCTGCATGTGTAAGTCAGGGCACTTCCGGAAACATACACACTTCAAAGATGATTAAGGAAATAACTTCAACACCTACGAGAGCCAAGAAGATCAGAACGATAATTTCATCTAAAAAAGACCACGTAGAAAAAAAATATACTATAGAAGAAGCATCATCCTTATTTGTTGAAGGTAATTTCACAAGAAGTCAGTGGAATTTATTACAAGGCGGACGTAAAACTATCTATCCTTGCTACTCTTTGCTGCTTACCCGGAGGAAGATAAAATAACGGTTACAGAGACTAGCTTTAATGTAGAACTTCAAGCTTTGCTGGATCATACGGCTTTGCGCCTCATCCAATATTTAAAAGAAGTCATAGATACATTAACTGACGCCGAGAAGCAGAGCCTTCTTTTGATATCAAAATGGGGGTGCGATGGATCACACCAAACTCCATTTAAGCAAAAATTTGAAAATCTTTCTGGTGACGATTCAAGTATATTTGTGAGCTCGATTGTTCCAGTGAGGTTGGTTGTTACTTTCAATGGTGAAACAACAAAAACCATTTGGCAAAACCCTACGCCATCTTCGGTGAGATTCTGCAGGCCTATTAGAGCTCAGTTTACTCACGAAACAAAAGATGTAACAAAACAAGAAATAGAATACATCGAAAATCAAGCCAGAGATCTGGAAGCTACAAGAGACAGTGAAACATCAGCGCACATTATTCATAAAATATTACTGACAATGGTAGACGGGAAAGTTTGTAACGCTGCAACGGATACAACCTCTACTATGCGATGTTATGTATGCGGTCAGACTTCAAAAGATTTTAATAAATTAAAAAAAGGTGTCATAAATCAAGAAGCTTTAAAGTTTGGCCTCTCAGTACTCCACGCCCGAATACGGTTTTTTGAGTTGTTGTTGCACTTAGCATATAAAGAACCCATAAAGAATTGGCGAGCCCGTACAGCAGAAGACAAAAAGATTATTAAGGAAACAAAAGAGACAATACAAAAACGTTTTAAAGATGAAATGGGTCTACTGGTTGATGTTCCTAAACATGGTTTTGGAAACAGTAATGACGGGAATACATCTAGGAGATTTTTCGAAAATGCAGAATGCTCTTCTCGCATCACCGGTATCAACATCGAAGTAATAAAAAGATTTAAAGTTATTCTTGAAATAATATCAAGTGGTCATGAGATTGATCCTCAAAAATTCGATGATTATGCCCAAGACACGGCAAAATTGTATGTGGAAATGTACGGTTGGTATCCAATGTCGCCAACTGTCCACAAAATCCTGATACACGGAGCGCAGGTGCTGCAAGAGGCAATTCTTCCAATTGGACAATTATCCGAGGAGGCTGCTGAGGCCCGAAATAAACATATCAGAAAATATCGGGTAGATTTTGCCCGAAAGTTTTCGAGAATCGAGTGTAACAGAGATGTTTTGAATAGACTGCTTTTAACATCCGATCCACTTATCAGCTGCAATCGTCCAAAGAATAAGAAGAAACTCGTGCCATTTTCCGAGGAAGCAAAATCAATTTTAACTGCAGCAACACCTAATCTCAATAGGTCAGACGAGAATACTGTCGAGGAAGAGGATTCTGATGTAATCAGCGAACTAGATTATCCTGAAACTGATTAATTTTTTTTAAATTATATTATTTCATTTTCAGTTATTTTTTTATATTCTAATCATGTATTTTTATTAATAAATGCTATATATTGACTCAATATTGCTTTTTATTATATTTTAAAATAATATAGGTCCCTAAATAATTATGACCGGTTTTTTGCATCAAATACCCCTTACGGTGCACCGTACCATTCACAGTACGCAGTGACCCAAATGAAGTTGAACCGCGTACATTAATCAATAGGAACCGAAGGTAGCAACAATCGTCGTTTTTCGAGTGGATTGTGTAAATTCGTCCTAATGCATTAGTTGATAACACACGTGGATGTCCATCTATTGGTTGGCCTTGCTTTCTGCGTAACCATTTCTTCCACGATACATTCCATGTATAATATCAAGGTATTTCCGAATAGAACAATGTTCTCCCAAACGGATCACTAACGAAAGTTGAGAAAAAACTCGTCAATGTTAATTTTGTTGCTGGCGGTGAGTCTATTGGCTGTACTGTTTTCTCTGGGTTGAAGTACACACTTTGGCCTCCTCCAAATTAACTGTGAGACGCACAACAGCCGGAAAACGTTCATGAACTGCAAAAATAAATGTCCTACAAAGCGCTTTATTGGAGTTTATGTATCAACCATATCGTTCAACTCCAATAACCCCCATCCTATGGTGACGTACCTTCAAACGTATTTTATCGATTACACCAAACTGCAATACTAAACACTGGTATGAGTTTTGAATATGAATTAGACAATAATTTTGAATATAGTACGAAGTGGGATTGTGGTGTCCGCAAGGTCCATGAACCATATTGGTTTTCATCACTTCGTATAATACTGCACCTTTCTCTTCATCAGGAATTTCCGCGTGACTGAATGATTTCATCAATTTGACCTGGTGTAACCACAATCCATTATTCAAAGAAGAATGTGGGCATGCGGCAAACCTCTCTTTTGCCACTCAACAGAGTACATCTAGCATCTAACAGGGCCATATATACGTTGCTTCAAGATAAAGTCCATCGAAGCGGTTGCTTGAAAAGTCTTGTCGTAACAAATTTCAATCTGTAATTGATCACATTGTGTGCAACACTCATAACGTTTTCACTGAATAATTTTCAAACATTTTTGAAGCAAACGACAAATTTAAACGATTCAAATAATTGAAAAACAAAACAAAAAATTGAAAAATAAAAATTTTATGGAAAAAATTAACTTTTTGGTATTTTCCAATTTTCTGACTTTTCCTCACGAAAAGCATACAGGTTTTTTATTTCTAAACCTTCCCCGATCCTCATAGAACATTCTCTGCAAATTTCATCAAGAGTGGTTCAGTCGTCCCCATAGCGTTACTAATAAACCAACATTCATTCGTTTGTAGGGAAAAAAGAAAAGGGCTGTTTTCAGGGGATTTCCGTCAATTATTCGAATTTTTCTTGCTGTAAAACCCATCTTTGAACCTCAGCGAACATTTAGAAAAAATAATTGGTCAAATTGGTCCAGGCGTTGTTGAGTTATGTGTTTACCAACATATTTTGCGATTCATTTTTATATATAAGAGATATATTCAAAAATACTCAGTTTTAATTTGAAGTTTATCGGTTAATTTCTCGTCGAGTTATGGCAACAGCAATTTTGAAAAATGTTGTTTCGAAAAAAACGCGTTAAAAATTTCTCTTATGTGTATATATTTGTACCTCCAAGTGGTCGCTCTTTAGAATGCTTCCATTCAAAAACTATTCAAGATACGACCTTCTTGATTTTACAGGATATTTGTGGAAATAGAAGCTATTAAAAAAGCAAAAAATTTTTTTTTGAAAGGGTTACACTGGTATAGCCCATTAAGCTCTCCAGCAATTTCTGGAACAGTTCCTAAGCGATCCTTCAAAGATATTAGCAGTAAATCCTTGTCTTCCCATTGGTTCATTCGTCAAAGTCAGTTCCCAGATATTTTTTGCAAATTTCTATCTATTGATGATTGGTTACAACCAACTCTTTCAAAACATTTGTTAACTATTTTTGTTATTTTTTTAA
This sequence comes from Bactrocera correcta, assembly GCA_027475135.1. NCBI lineage: Eukaryota > Metazoa > Arthropoda > Insecta > Diptera > Tephritidae > Bactrocera > Bactrocera correcta. The sequence goes on along the minus strand of JAPZAG010002594.1, from coordinate 10,186 downwards.
CACAATAATGTCTATTTTCTGCTTATGTCAAAACTATCGTCATCACTTCAAATGGACTTTCTTCATTCTTACTTAAGATGCTAATAAATACCATAAAAAAATGTTCGTGAACTGGCTGTTTAAAAGGATACACAATTTAGGTAGAGCACACGCTTTTAAATAAAATTAAATTTTGTTTTTATTGTAACAACATAAATTAACGAAATTACAATTTAAATATTATTAATGTTATAAGTTTATTTGTAAAATAATGTCAATAAGCGGAGCAGCTAGAACGGGCCCCCTAGGCTTGCGATAAACCTGTGACCCTGAAATCCCCTTTCTCTTCTTCCGGCATCCGTCCCCTCTCCATTGATATATGTATGTATGTACCATCGCTCAAGCTTGTTTAGTTCGCTTGCTGCGTCAAGTTTAGTAGACGTATGTTTGTTTTGCTCTGAGGAGCAAAAGCAGCATCGAAAGACCGTCGCAGAAGACTGTTTGGAACAAGTGGAAAGCGATTCCACGTTGCTCGATCGAGTTATTACAGTCGATGAGAGCTGATTTTTCCAATACGATCCGGAAACCAAACACCAAAGCTCACAATGGGTGTCTCCGCGAGTTAATTTTTACATTAAGTAAAAATGAGTCAAAAGAATATATTTTGAGCTGCACCGAATTGTGTACTCTTTATTTATATTCTTAAGACTAACTTATGACATGGTTCTTACTTCTATTTATACCAACTAGTATGTTTACTTATTACTAGTTGATAGTTTTTTTAGATACAGATTATATTATTTGTTGAGGTTTGTTTACATACATATATATTGTTTGTTTAGATACATTTGTTTCTTTTTAAGATAAGGTTGTTGTGGTATTCAAACTCAATGTTGTTTTAATACTTGTTTGATAGAATTGTTTGTTGTAGTGATAGTGCATTTCAATTGTTCCAACTCAACGTTATTTTGATGTTTGTTACTATTATAAGGAATACGTTCCTTAACTCGCGCGAGAAATGTAAAACAACCGTACACTTCAGTGTCCAAATTATTTCTAAACTTTTATTGAATAAAAACTGAAATTTCTTAGTCTAATTCTTCATTTACAAAATTTGTTTAGTTGGCATTTCATAATGTTTACAAAATTTGTTTAGTTGGCATTTCATAATGTAGAGCATTATTGCAATTTTCGTAACATGACCACCGTAGGAAAGAGATATGCAAAAACATGAAATTTATTAGGTATTGTGTTACTTGTGTTTAAATATGCTTTGGTTGCATTTTATGCTTTGGTTACATTAAGGCAGACCAGTCAATGTGGAAGTGGGGTGACGGCGGCGTCGGCTGCGTTTTGGCGTTCAACGACGGCGACGTAACTCCTCCTCCCTCTGATTGAGCACTCTCCTGGGTGATCATGTTGGTTATTTTAACATTGTTATTTTTGCTCTTTAATTTCTTTAATACAAATATTGATACAATGATGATTAAAATTAAAGTTAATGTGGAGCCGTATATATAATGCGTTTTTCTTACATAGCTTACTTCATCTATTAATGCCGTATTTTTTATGTTACTTAATACAATATCCTCGAATATTAGTTTTTCATTTTTATTTTTGGTTATTTGTATGTGATTAAAGCTAGCGAAACTTTGTTTAAATAAAGGGTGATTTTTTAAGAGCTTGATAACTTTTTTTAAAAAAAAAACGCATAAAATTTGCAAAATCTCATCGGTTCTTTATTTGAAACGTTAGATTGGTTCATGACATTTACTTTTTGAAGATAATTTCATTTAAATGTTGACCGCGGCTGCGTCTTAGGTGGTCCATTCGGAAAGTCCAATTTTGGGCAACTTTTTCGAGCATTTCGGCCGGAATAGCCCGAATTTCTTCGGAAATGTTGTCTTCCAAAGCTGGAATAGTTGCGGGCTTATTTCTGTAGACTTTAGACTTGACGTAGCCCCACAAAAAATAGTCTAAAGGCGTTAAATCGCATGATCTTGGTGGCCAACTTACGGGTCCATTTCTTGAGATGAATTGTTGTCCGAAGTTTTCCCTCAAAATGGCAATAGAATCGCGAGCTGTGTGGCATGTAGCGCCATCTTGTTGAAACCACATGTCAACCAAGTTCAGTTCTTCCATTTTTGGCAACAAAAAGTTTGTTAGCATCGAACGATAGCGATCCCCATTCACCGTAACGTTGCGTCCAACAGCATCTTTAAAAAAATACGGTCCAATGATTCCACCAGCGTAAAAACCACACCAAACAGTGCATTTTTGGGGATGCATGGGCAGTTCTTGAACGGCTTCTGGTTGCTCTTCACCCCAAATGCGGCAATTTTGCTTATTTACGTAGCCATTCAACCAGAAATGAGCCTCATCGCTGAACAAAATTTGTCGATAAACACATTTCGAACCGAACACTGATTTTGGTAATAAAATTCAATGATTTGCAAGCGTTGCTCGTTAGTAAGTCTATTCATGATGAAATGTCAAAGCATACTGAGCATCTTTCTCTTTGACACCATGTCTGAAATCCCACGTAATCTGTCAAATACTAATGCATGAAAATCCTAACCTCAAAAAAATCACCCGTTATAATTTCTTTATTATAGAAAGTTTGGTTGCCTACATTGATAGAGAAATTATTGAAATTTATTAAATAGTTGCCAGTTAGTTTTTGTGTTCTGTTGTTACAATCATTAAAAAAGTGTGTTCTTACTTGATTTTTTATGAGTATAATTCCTGGCTTTATTTCTATAATTTCTGATGCATTGTTAAAAATGTGTATAAAATTTTTCTTTATTAAGAAATTTTTTTAACGGCTTTAGTTTTTTCAACTCGACAGTACTTTCGTAAATATAAGTATTTTTATTGTAATATAATGTAATTTGAGGTTCAAATAAGAGTTCCCTGTTATTTTCATTTCCAATGGGTACAAGATAATTTATTGGAAGAGAGATAGAATCTTTTGGTTTTTTAATGGCGAATATTATATTCCCATTGCTATCAATAAGAGTTCCCAATTTAATGTTTTGCAGTTTGTTGAAATCTATTCCGAACTTAGTTATCTCTTCTTTTGTCAACATGCTTCCGTAAAAAATTCCTAGTTTTGATGCAGCTATGTTTTCCTGAATGTGTTCGATATTGTCTTGTATAATTTTTAGTTTCAGAGTAAAGTCAGTGTATTGAATATGTCTTTGTATTTCGCTGTTAACCTTATTTATACTATTTAATTTCGAATCTATTATATTACGATCGCTTTCTATAATAGACTTGATTTTAGAGAAAGTTTTGTTAAAGTGTGTATTAATGCTTATCTGACTATTAAGATTTTTAATTGCATTATGATTATTTGTATCTATTGAATTCAGATGTGCTTCTATATCTTGTCTATCATTATCATCCATAGTGCCGAATAACCATTTTTGAGCTGTTCCAAAAATATTAATTAGACCTCTTCGCTGTCTGTGTGGTATTAAAGTTAAAGCTTTGCTTTTTATATTGTTGAGTTGCAATTCCAAAATTTCTGTTTTTTCTTGTAGGCCAGCATGTTCTATATTTTTGTGAATTGTGTCGATTATACCTAATATTTCCTCTATATTTTTTATATGTAGTATAGTGTCGTAGGTTTCTGCAAGTTGGACGTCTTCGATCCATACTTCCATGTATCCAAGATTAGTTTAAATTTTTTTCTATTGTGAGATGAGGTTGGATTGGTGTCAGTGCCAGTAGTATCATCAAAGAGGTTAGGATCCATTTCACCTGAAAATTTCTTTTTTCTTTTAATATTGGAAGAGTGTATTTTTTGTAAATTTAGTTTGCGATATCTTGGTTCGTTTTTATGCCTAAGAGCCTTATAGTTCTTCACATACCCTTCTTGTTCCGTATTTTGAAAACTTTCGCGCTGTTCGTTCAATTTTTCAATTGTACGTTTTTTATTATCCTCTAGAGTTTTGTATATTTTGGTTTTATCTGTTCTACCTTCAATTACATCTATAGGTTTTGTTTTTATCGTGGAGTGAACTGAGTTGTTATACCATTCTATACTTTTAAAAACTCTTTCTTGAGTTGATAGTGGTGATTTCATGGCTTCCAGTGTTCTAAATTTCTCGGAAATAGTACTGTGTAGCCTTTCTACATCAGCGTTTCCTGTGTGATTATTTGGTTTTGTAAAATGGACTTCAATGGTTTCCTGTCTTAAGAGTTCTTTTATGTTTACTGAGTTAAATTCGTTGTCGTTATAATTTTTGTTGGCTTACCTCTGAGAGAGAGATAAAGTCTAATTTTTTCTACGATTGTGAGACTGTTTCTATCTTCTAAGGCTAGTGCCATTGCATATTTTGAAAATTTATCAATAAAAGTGATAAAACTATGTTTTTTGTTGGTGTAAACATCCATATGTATTTTTTGGGTTAATATCCATCGGTGTTTCAGTTAGCTTGTATTTCTCCTTAATAGGTTTTCGGTCGTATTTCGCTTTATTGCATATTTCGCAGTTATTTACATATTTTTGTATTAACTTCTTTAGATCCTTGTAGTAAATTAAGGTTTTCAGTCCTTCATAATTTCCGTTAATTCCTCCATGTCCAGTTTCGTTTTTATGATATTTCGCTATGTATCTATAAGCTTCATCTTCATTCTGCATGTCTTTTGCATGGTGCGTACATTTATAAAATTTTATTGTTCTGTTAAACAATTCAATTAATTTTTGCTGAACTTTATTGTATTCGTGGTCCGGTAGTTCCGAATATATTCCTACTTTGCCGTTTCTTAAGAATCGCCTGAATATGTCGGACATGTAATCCGTATTTATATCTTCTTCGCTAATAAAAATTTTATGCTTTCCATTTACAAATTGTGACTCCTGGTTTTTTGAATGAGTAAGGATTATCTGTGTTGGAAATCTGTTAACAGCAGTTTCCAAGATACCAAAATGGTCATGCAGTTCCTCTTCTTGAGAGTGGATTGTTGCCATGGTACTCATATTCTCATTTTCTTGTAGGATATTAATTTCACCTGCCTCTGCATCTATTCTGCTCATAAAGTCAGCGGCAGTGTTGTCCTTTCCCTTGACATAACTTATCTTAATGTCGTATTCTCCTAATTTGAGGAGCCACCTCTGTAATCTAGGATTTATATCTTTTCCTTTATTTTTACAATATAGCCACTTAAGCGGTTGATGGTCTGTCATGAGGTCGAATTGTCTCCCGTAAATATACGGTCTGAAATAGTTGACCGCCCAGACTATGGCTAGTAGCTCTTTTTCCGTCGCTGAGTATTTTCTTTCGTGGTCGTTTAGTGATCTGCTTGCATAGCTTATGGGGGGTCCATCTTGTGTTAAAATAGCTCCAATTGCAAAATCACTTGCATCTGTTGTTACGGAGAATTTGAGTTTGAAATCCGGATACTTGAGTACCGGTGGGTTCGTCAAAAATGCTTTCAATTTCTCGAACGAATTTGTATATTGGGGGTCACGAATGTTAATTTTAGCTCCTTTTTTCAAATATTTTGTTAAGCCTTGAGCCACTTTGGCGTAATCCCTTATAAATTTTTTGAAATAGCCGGTCATGCCCAAAAACGATTTTATTTGTTTAACCGTTTGCGGTAACTTCAGTTCCTGTATGTTTCTTATTTTGTTCATATTTGGTTTGATTCCCTCTGTGGTTAGTATATGGCCTAAATATTCTGTTGACTTTGCGAAGAATTTGCACTTATCTATCTGAATTTTTAAATTGTGTTCTGCTAACTTGTTAAAAATTTTTTGGATACTTTCTGTGTGCTCATCGATATTTGTACTAAATATTAATATGTCGTCTAGATAGACTACACAGATTTTATTTATATATTCCCTAAGTACTGAGTTTATTAGGCGTTGGAAGGTGGCCGGGGCGTTTTTGAGCCCGAATGGCATTCTGATGAATTCATAGTGTCCTAAAGGGGTTGAGAATGCTGTTTTCTTTCTATCGCTTTCTTTAATTAGAACCTGGTGAAATCCTTTTGCAAGATCCAGGGTTGTGAAGTATTGAGCTCTTCCTAGTTTCTCTAAAATACTATCTATATTTGGTATCGGGAATTTGTCATTAACAGTGATTTCATTAAGGCTCCTGTAATCGACGACTAGCCTCCATTTTCTTTCGCCAGAATTGTCTATTTTCTTCGGTACTATCCAAAGGGGTGAGTTATATGGTGAATTACTTTCCTGTATTATTCCCTGTTCTAGCATATCCTTAATTTGTTTCTGTATTTCTCTCTCATGTATTTGGGGATAGCGATATATTTTTGCGTAAGATGGTCTGTCCGTTGTTGTAATTATTTCGTGTTTAATTTCATGTGTATGCGTTAGCATCTGTCCTTCAGTAAAGAATAATTTATTATTTTTTTTCACTAACATTTTTAGTTTATTTACTTCCTCGTCATTCATATTTTCATGATATAATTTGTTTACAATTTCCGCAATAGAGTTTTCCTCTGGGTAGCTTTCAATATTGTGGATTTCCTCGTATTTGAAGGGGCATTTATTTATAAAAAGTGTTTTCACTTTATTAATTTCTATAAAACTTTCTCCTAAGTTAATGATTGCTTCCATTGGTTTCAGTATGTTTTGTCCTAATATGGCGTCGAAATTCCTATCATTAAAACTTGTTACCTTCCAAGCAATATAACTATTTTCGTTGAAATTTTTTTGGTAGTGGTGTTATTAGTTCATGTGTTATAACCGTTTTTTCGGACAGGGTATTAAAGAAAAGTGGTTTTTTTTAATTTGCTTCGTTTATAATGGGATAAAATGTTTGTGTCAATCAACGAGGTGGTAGATCCGGTATCTACTAGGCATTTTATTTTGTTGTAACCAATGGTTAGTTCGACTATCGGTAAATCTGATTGTGACCCTGCAATGGAAAATTTGATTCTTGGATATGATCAACTTCCATAGGTTGTACTTGATTGTTACTGTAGCGTCCCGGTTGGTGTTGTCGGTTTTGTCCTGAGTTTCTGTTTTGCCTAATGCTATTATTGGAGTTGAACCATTGCCTATCGTTTTGTTTTGTTACGCCTGATTCAAAGCGATTAGCAAAATTTCTGATTCTTGACGTATTGGTGAATCTATTATTATTGGGCATTCTATTGGTGTTAAGATTGTCTCTGATGTTATTATTCTTATTATGATTATTATTGTAAAAATAATTACCGTTGTTGTTATAGTTTATTAAGCCTGTTTCTTCTAGGGTGTAGTAAGCTAATCTAAGCGAATTTATATTTCTCGCATACACTATTGAAGATAAGTGTGGCGATATGTTGCTCAAAAATGTTTTTAAAATAAGAGACTCATTAATGTTTGGGGAGAACTCTAATGGTTTCTCCGAATCTTCGTTATACTTAGCATTCATTTTATCTAGTATGTTTCTTAAATTGTAATAGTATTGACTTACGTTATAGTTTTTCATTGCTATTGCCTGATGAAGGAGTTGATTGTATGTTTCCCGGACTCCAAAGTTCTTGATCAGTTCCCGTTTAATTTCATTCCACGTTGCCTCCTCGCTTAGGGTCTGGGTGACTCGGAGTGCATCCCCTTGTATTTTTGTTTTGACGTGCCTCTCCAGGATGTATTTCTGTATTGCTGTGTTCTCGTTGAATAGGGGAAGTATCAAGTCGACCTCCCGTAGGAATGATTTAAGTCATTCTCCCCATTTCCGAAATATGTGCGGATTCTCGCCGCTTCCTTGATTAACTCCGTGACCGGGAGTTGTTGTTCTTGGTTGTTCATTTTTTTATTTTTTTTTTTTTTTTCACTTAATATCTTAAATTAATTTATAGAAGAGTTTGTTTATTTACTTTTTCCACTTAATATCGTAAATTGATTTGTAGAATAGTTTGTTTTTATTTACTTATGTTGAACTGTGGTTCCGTACAATTCTTTGGAGTTGTACGCCGTCCGATTATGTTGAACTGTGGTTCCGTACAATTCTTTGGAGTTGTACGCCGTCCGACTGCGCCAGAAATGTAAAACAACCGTACACTTCAGTGTCCAAATTATTTCTAAACTTTTATTGAATAAAAACTGAAATTTCTTAGTCTAATTCTTCATTTACAAAATTTGTTTAGTTGGCATTTCATAATGTTTACAAAATTTGTTTAGTTGGCATTTCATAATGTAGAGCATTATTGCAATTTTCGTAACATGACCACCGTAGGAAAGAGATATGCAAAAACATGAAATTTATTAGGTATTGTGTTACTTGTGTTTAAATATGCTTTGGTTGCATTTTATGCTTTGGTTACATTAAGGCAGACCAGTCAATGTGGAAGTGGGGTGACGGCGGCGTCGGCTGCGATTTGGCGTTCAACGACGGCGACGTAACTCGCGCTCCCCCCTCGAAAAAAGCTCGCATGAATGATGATTATTGCCTTTTTTTGATAGCCGTGGAATCATCCACAAAGAATTCATTCCACCGGGGAAAACTGTGAATCAAGTCTACTATTGCCAAGTAATCGAAAGATTGCGAAAACGAGTCAACAGGGTGCGCCCAGATATCGCACGTAACTGGATCCTGTCCCAGTATTTGGCCTCTAAAGGAATCGCCGTGCTGCTACAGCCGCCTTATTCGCCCGACATGTCACCCTGTGACTTTTTTTGTTTCCTAAAACAAAATCGGTGGTCAAAGGAACCCATTTTGCGTCGATTACGGACATCCATGCGGCCGTGACGAGGGTACTCGACATCCCATTCAAAGCTTTCCAGAAATGTTACGAAGCATGGAAAAGGCGCTGAAATCCCTGTATAGCTACCCAAGGGGACTACTTTGAAGGGGATGGCAGAGTTGTAGAATAATTTTCAAATATACGGTTTTTATGAAATCTTCAAGAGAAGAATCTTTTTTTGCGGGCTTATTTGATTTTACTGACAACTTATCGGTTTACTATGTATATTATTTATTACTTGCCTTTTATTTTTGGCAATTGTTGCATTTTTTTTTTGTGATAAGCTCATTAAGAACAGCGACTCCACGCCTGGCTCAGGTATGGCCAGAATGCGTGCGCCTTTGAAAGCATGCCCTGAGCTTAGGGCTTTTAAAAGAGAGGGATCTTGCGAACTTACAGTGAGTGATCGGCTTCGGTTCTTGTTTATACTCATAAATAATGTGAAGCTTTTTACAGCTGATCACCATTATCACCAATATAAAAAGCGCTTGTGTATATGCGATAAAAGCAACCTTTGCCTTTTGTAGGTCTGAATTCTGACTACGCTTTTTCTACCTTTATGTGGGGTATTGGAAAAATGAGGCTCTGGTGGTTGCCGTACGACGTACCGACCATTACTTGATCGAGTAGTTGTGGCTTTAGAGAAGTCCTCACAATACTGATCTTCTTTAGTTTTGTTTGTCATGGGTCGACGTTTCCTTAACTTTTGAAATTTCCTTAACCGAGAATTAAGGTGTTTGTCCTCAATTTGAGTTGGTCTGGTGGTAACTGGTTCCGTAGCTAGTCCACTTTGTGTTTCGCTGTGCAGCGTTTGAGCTTGTTGTGCTTTTGAGCAACATCTTGGCAATTTGTAGAATTGTGGATTTCAGGAATAGCTTTTGCAATTAAACCCATAGTTCGTTTCTTTTATTTGTATCTTCAATATAAGCAATTAAATTTGCTTTTGCAATTTGCGCATGTGACAGACCATTTTTACAAAGTCTTTTTTACCTGAAAAAATTATTTCGGTCGTTAACTTTTAAGGTTTTCAACTTCTCGCAAGAAATAAGTTTATGCTCTTTTGCAGTTCGCATGACCTGTGTTTTTTCTGTTCGGATGTGAACGTTTGCGTTTTGCAAAAACGTTTGTTTAAATTTTTGTTGCTTCTAACTTGGGGTCTATTGAAGCTTTTATTGTGGTTGTGTTAAAAGTTCTTAGTTTTGATTATTTTTTCTTCTACCCTTTCTGCAATTGCATATTGGGTAGTCAGAAAATCTTTCATATGTTGCCCCGTTGGGCATCTTCTTCTTGATGAGAGCGATTGCTCTCACAAAAGTAACGAATTTTATAGTAATGCTGCGGTATATACATACATATGTTTACCAGATTGTCTGTGGGAATATTTAATGTCGATAAAACTTCAAACAATTTGAAACAGTGGATTCTAGTTTGATGAATTCTACACTTGTTTCTTTCTTAATTTTTGACAAGTTCATTAGAGTCGTTATTTGTTTATCGACCAGTATTC
>JAPZAG010002593.1:0-15803 GCA_027475135.1 Bactrocera correcta | reverse complement strand
AGTTCGCCGACATATTTACAACGTCTTACCTTAATTATGTTACATAGCGGAGATTTTGCGAGTGGATACATCGCTTTGTCCCGCATCGTAACGTTGCTAAGAGTGTTCTGTGCTTGTTGTGTGTATGAGTCTGTTAGTTATTTGAGATGAAGTTACCTTAACCCTTTTGTGGACATTTATAAACGGATTCTTGAAGACTGTTGTAAAACTCAATGTAGAATAATAGGGATGTAAAATTTAGAACGGAGTAAAGAAATTCTGCTCTGTACTCGTATACTGGCTCTATAACTAGTTATGGCTAGAAACTTATGAAGTGTATTTGAAATCGGCTAAGAAAAAATAAGATACGAAAGAACTAGCAAAATGAGATGCCAAAATCTACCTATCTTACCCCTGAGTTATTCTGTAAACCCATCTGCGGATTCTCTAAAAAAATTACAATTATTTCTTTAATGGAATATTCAATGTTGCTAAATCTAGACAATAATGAGCACTAAGCTCCGAGAAAAAATATGCAAAAACCCAGTGAAATTGATTGACGAGTTAAATGTCGCTGCCGCAAGTCTCACCCACGGCTCCGAGATTCGCAAACCGCTATTTACTGGAGAAAAAACAGCCAAAGAGAAGATCGACGTTTTAAGTCCACACTTCAGGCTCGATCTCAAAGAACCCTTTCAGCCGCTTTCAGGATGGCAGGAGCAGCAACACTTATTGACCGAAGTAACCAAATACTTCAAGATTAGTGGAAAGCAGTGGAGCTGAAGCTACTAATTGTGCTCTTAGTAAAATTGAATGGAGGCCTGCGTATGCCTATGCCAACTTTCGATGGTGCGGGCTGGCCTAATGGGGTCAAAACTCTAAAATATGGTGACCACGCTACTTTGGGTAAAGAGAGAGGATGCGAAGTTTCAAAGTCTGTAGAAGCGAACCGTTAGAGATAGTGGGCACTAGCTGCATTCAGACCATTCCAAAATTTAATCATACCTGCGCGGTAAAACATGAGAATGCACTACGGGTTCGCGAAAGACAATATCCTGATGTGCCGACGAAGGACTGGGGGGTGCTCAAGATCCCTAAGTCCGCCATTTTATTCAAAAAGTTCGGGAAAATAGCGTAGGTTATAGAAACTACTCGAAGCTAGATCCAAGACGACATCCAAGACGACGGTAAAAATACTTCAAAGATGGTCGAGAGATCGTTGAAGACATGTTTCCTTCTGGACGACCTTCGACCTCTTCAACCGCTGAAACTAATAAAAAAGTGAAGAATATGGTGCTTGAACATCATCAGGAAGGTGTTAGCGAGATTGCAAGAGAACTCGACATCTCTCGCGCTTACATAATTTTGATAAATTTCTGGTAGGAATTACTTTGAAGGAACAAAATAAAGTGATAAGTAAATACATATTTTGAATTTTATATACATTTTTTTGTCATAATGTAGATATGGTTCGTGGTATATGCATGTGAACTATGGGATGGCCAAAAATTATACTATAAATACTAAAATTTTCGAAAGGGTCGCGAAAACCATACCACAAATAAGAGGGTTAAGATTTGTCATATGATATTTTGTATTAACTACAAAAGTTAGAAATGGACTTCAGGTATAGCCGTGTCACTCAACTTCCCAAATAAGTAGTCAAAGTGTGTTTAAAATAAGCAAACAAAAATGTGTTGCCTAAAGTGCTTCTTAATTTACATAATATCATTTGTGGAAAATAGAAATTGGATAGTACGCTATTTAATTGGGCCATTAAAATGCTCATATACATATACTTTGCTTTAGTAGGTTTAGATATCATTAATTATATATACAATTGTCCAAAATTAGCTGCGAAAATGATGGATAGTGGGCGGCCAGTTTTCACACTTTGGCGAACTTTGTTGGCATGGAGATGACCGATGGTCGAAAAAATAAAGCATCATTCAAAGTTCTGCTGCCCGCCCAACATGGCAGTTCTCCCACAGCTATATACCTAACATAACACCAAATCTATTAGTTATTCACTAACTTCTAGCAACAATTTCTCCTTTCTCACAAGCATAACTTTCTTTCATCTTCATTTGGACTTCCTCTGCAAACTAAACCAGTTGGAAAGTGTTCACTGCGAATTTTAACGAAAGGGAGAGTGCTTAGAGGCGAATTTATTTTACTACTAAATATATATTTATGTGTGTGTGCTACATATCTGTACAAGTGTATATTATAGATTAGTAGGCCCCTTTTTAATCTGCATTACAAATTAGAAAATAAACAGTTTAATGAAAGTTAATCTGATACTTTGAATTTATTTCCTGTTATATTGTTTACTTTCACAAGAAGAATAATATCATACATACATACTGGTATATGCTTGTAAGCTTTAACACTGTGCGACAAAGTATGCGAAATTACAAAATTGAAAGACGCGCAGATATTTTACCAGCAGTGACTTTATGCTAAAATATCAGTTTGTTCCCACGGCGAATCGGTAGCGCGGATCATCGCTACGCCCACAAAACGCCACTAATTTAAATCGTATGAAGAGTCAACTAAGCTGCAAAATAGTATTCCGAAAATAAATATTTTCGAACCTCTTGTTGATTATATACAAACACAAAAACTTCAAATTTAATGAAGAATTTTTATAATCCTTCGAAAAAAGTTGCGGCTATGTCTCAGATGGTCCATCCGTTGAGTCCAATTTTCGACGACTGGTTCGAGCATTGCGACTGATAACTGGCGTATGATACGAGTAATTTTTTACTCTTAGGCCCGAATCGAATCTGTTGTCCGCATAGACTTTAGACTTTAGATATATATCTGTACAGAAAAAAGTCTAACGGCGTGATATCACATGATCTTGGTGGCCAATTGACCGGGCCAAAACTCGAAATTATATGCTCACCGAAGTATCCTATGAATAAATACATTGATTGATGCTTTGTGTGGGAAATGGCGACGTCTTATTGAAACCAAATGTCGCCAAGATCTCGAGTTTCAATTTCAGGCATCTATTAGTCGGATAATATGACGCGATAACGGTCGCCATTGAAATATGACCGATGAATCCACCGGCCCACAAGCCACACCGACAATTTTGCTTGCTTACATACCCGTTGAGCCAGAAATAGGTCTCATAGCAAATCTTGTCTCGAAAACGTCGGATCTTCTAGGAATTATTCACGCGAAGCGATGTCGCTTGGGATGGTCGAGCGGCTCAGTCCTTGCACAAACTGTATTTTATACGCTTTTCATTTCAGATCTCGACGTAAAATGCTCCAAGTCGTTCTATACGTTAGTTCTAGTTGCTGCGAACGGCACCGAATCGACTCCCCACGGTCTTCAGATACATTCTCAGCTCCTGTAGCTATATTTTCTTTTACTGCGTGCTGCACGTAGCCTATTCGGTGAATACAGGGTAGGCCATTTAAAGTTGACCCATTTGTTTGTTTGCCAAAATTAAGGCGTCGCGGATAATCAGCTGGGTTTAATTTTTGTGCCATTTGAATTTTATATGGAAACATCTTCAAATCTTTATGAATTATGCGTCGGAGAGTGGTGCGAGAGATGTCTAATTCCTGAGAGCGGCGATAACTCGATGTCGATGGAGTCTCCTCAATACTGGCTCGTACTGCTTCGATATTTTCATCAGAACGTCTTGTGCGTTGTCTGGATGCATGACTGGCATTACTGAGATTACCGGTGTTCACAAATTTTGTGTATAAAGACTTAATTGTGTTCTTAACTGGAGCACTTTTCACTTTATTTTTTTTGCGAAACGCACGTTGAGTTAACACAATTGAAAAGTTATTTTCAATATAAAGCTGAACAATTTCAGCGCGTTCTTTTGGAGTGTACTGTTCCATGGTATAAATTGTTTTCGAATGACGCTTCTAACGCCGTATGACATTAGCCGATTTGTCAGCGCTTTTAAAAGTAACAGCGTTGCCAGATGGGTCAACTTTAAATGGCCTACCCTGTATTATTCAATAATTAATGCTAGGTCTCAAGATGGGTGATGGCGTTGCGAATAGAATGCTCAGTCGGCCGACTATGTTGACCTTAAGTTAAGTGAAGCACAGAAACATGTTACGTATGTTGCTTTTAATATTTCACTGTTCGTGCACCAAGCACTTCCAAGCAAATGATTGTCTCTTTTTTTGATAAAACTAGACATCGCAACCATACCACTGGAACAGTGCAGTAAATTTTGATTGGTATTCAACCATTTGTTTGCCAGTTGTCTTTCATGATGTCCGGAAAACCAACCGCCGAAGACGTATCATCGTATCATCGTACGTATTCAGTATACTTTAGTAATGGAAAAAGGTTAATGTAATGAATCCTGATCTCATCATAGGCCCAATAAATGCAGTTCCATCCGATTTGTTATATATAGTATACTCTTGTAGCACGTTGCTACAGAGTATAATAGTTTTTTCACCAAACGGTTATTGTTATCACACAAAACTAATCGAGATTTGGTATTATTTATAACGGGTGATTTTTTTGAGGTTAGGATTTTCATGCATTAGTATTTGACAGATTACGTGGGATTTCAGACATGGTGTCAAAGAGAAAGATGCTCAGTATGCTTTGACATTTCATCATGAATAGACTTACTAACGAGCAACGCTTGCAAATCATTGAATTTTATTACCAAAATCAGTGTTCGGTTCGAAATGTGTTTCGCGCTTTACGTCCGATTTATGGTCTACATAATCGACCAAGTGAGCAAACAATTAATGCGATTGTGACCAAGTTTCGCACTCAGTTTACTTTATTGGACATTAAACCAACCACACGAATGCGTACAGTGCGTACAGAAGAGAATATTGCGTCTGTTTCTGAGAGTGTGGCTGAAGACCGTGAAATGTCGATTCGTCGCCGTTCGCAGCAATTGGGTTTGTGTTATTCGACCACATGGAAGATTTTACGCAAAGATCTTGGTGTAAAACCGTATAAAATACAGCTCGTGCAAGAACTGAAGCCGAACGATCTGCCACAACGTCGAATTTTCAGTGAATGGGCCCTAGAAAAGTTGGCAGAAAATCCGCTTTTTTATCGACAAATTTTGTTCAGCGATGAGGCTCATTTCTGGTTGAATGGCTACGTAAATAAGCAAAATTGCCGCTTTTGGGGGTGAAGAGCAACCAGAAGCCGTTCAAGAACTGCCCATGCATCCCGAAAAATGCACTGTTTGGTGTGGTTTGTACGCTGGTGGAATCATTGGACCGTATTTTTTCAAAGATGCTGTTGGACGCAACGTTACGGTGAATGGCGATCGCTATCGTTCGATGCTAACAAACTTTTTGTTGCCAAAAATGGAAGAACTGAACTTGGTTGACATGTGGTTTCAACAAGATGGCGCTACATGCCACACAGCTCGCGATTCTATGGCCATTTTGAGGGAAAACTTCGGACAACAATTCATCTCAAGAAATGGACCCGTAAGTTGGCCACCAAGATCATGCGATTTAACGCCTTTAGACTATTTTTTGTGGGGCTACGTCAAGTCTAAAGTCTACAGAAATAAGCCAGCAACTATTCCAGCTTTGGAAGACAACATTTCCGAAGAAATTCGGGCTATTCCGGCCGAAATGCTCGAAAAAGTTGCCCAAAATTGGACTTTCCGAATGGACCACCTAAGACGCAGCCGCGGTCAACATTTAAATGAAATTATCTTCAAAAAGTAAATGTCATGAACCAATCTAACGTTTCAAATAAAGAACCGATGAGATTTTGCAAATTTTATGCGTTTTTTTTTTAAAAAAAGTTATCAAGCTCTTAAAAAATCACCCTTTATGTATAAATGAACAGAATGACGAAACCAGTTCAATGCCGAGTAAATGTCTGTCTTTCTGTTCGCCCGTGCAAGTTAAAACTTTAGTAATAATTGAGATATTTTATTAAAATTTGTGTAGGGGTCCGTGGATAAAGTGAGGACGAGTTTGTAGAGGCGTAGTTCGGACTACTGCCTGGGAGTGGGTATAAAAGGCCACAACTAAAAATTTACAAAAGGGAGATTACAGTAGCAATTAATACATGTGAGTAAAAAAAGTGGATGTGGCCCGCTTTCTGTTTGGTATAAGGCACATGTCTCCTAAAATACTAAAGTTACAATAACTAAATTCGCTCACTACAAGTTCTTTTACTTGCTTACCCTCCCGTCCCTACCAACACTATTAAATGGATGAAATCCGTCAACTGTCTATATAACGTAAAATATTAAAAACTACTCAAAGCTCGATAAATCAAGAACTAAATATACTCGATATATTAAATTTTACACCAGAAATGGTTTTTTAACAGTTGAGGTCAAAATTGGATAGAGGAAGTGACACCGCCAGCTTTTATGTAAAATCTCATTTCGGGACTTGTTCGACCGATCTCAACCAAATAAAAAAGCGGATAACATTCTACTGACATTCTTATTTCACATTTCAAAAAAAGAGCGAAATCTGATTACGTCCTTAGATCAAGAAACAATTAATATAACGATATAAAACTTTGACGAATAGTGCCTTTAAATTATGCCACCTAATGACCACAAATTGCTCAAATCGGATCAAAAATACCGAATCGAATCCAGCCCCAAAGTACCGAGTTTGTGAACTCCAGAACTATATTTGGCTTTTGACCCAACGTATGGACCAATGTGTGAGACATATTCAGAGAGAAACCATTCCTGATAATACAAGCAGTGTTCCAAGATTAACAGGACTTTTTTAATCCATCTATATGTCGACTGAAATGAAAGTTTGTTTTAAAATTGGTAAAACTTTTACCGAAAAGCTTCAGTTGATGAAACAAATTTATGGCGAAGAGTCGTGAGGACATAAGGGGTCATTCATAAATTACGTCACACGAATTTAAGGACTTTTTAACCCCTCCCCCCGTCCTTGTAGCAAGTTGTCACATTTTGAACTCCCCCTCCCCCCGTCGTGACGTCACAAATTTTCCAATTTTATTGATTTATCAAAAAAATAAAACAGGCTATTCTATTTATTCTTATATTAATTCAATAATCTTTAATAAATTCAACAATTAGTTAAATATTAAAATACAGAGACAACGAATGACTAGTCAAGAAATATTAGATACCTAATTATGCTAATTAAAAATACAAAACTTAATCATCTTGTGTCCATGGACTTTTGACCCACTCCTTTGTATCATTTATTATTTGGATGTCAGGAACATCTTTCGTATCAACATCGTCTTCTTCCATCCATGAAGCATCACCATTTATTAAACAGAGAATCTCTCGGGCTCATCTAGGGCAATAACTATCATATGGAACTTGTTTCAGATGGGATGATGCTTGGAGATTTAAACAGAGCGGGAAACGGTATTGCCCTAACGGACCACACTGAACCATTACCCTGACAGCACTTTCCTCGGGCGACGACATTACAACGCGAGAGACAATTTTGTAACTTTAATTAAAATTATAATATAAAATAAAGTAAAGTACGATTCGCAGAAGAGACCCAACGTTTGCAAATTTATTGCAACAAACCCTGGACACGGCGAATATACCTCATCAAATTATACTTGTAAAAAGCAGGGACAGTAAAAAGCTTCGTTACAACTTAAGTATTAAAAAACAAAGATTGTGTTTATAAATGTTTAATATATTTTTTTTTTGTTTAACTATAAATTTCACGTTTGTACATCACAAATTTTAAAATGTGATGTCACAAAGCTTTTAACCCTCCCTACCCCTTGTCACACAATGTCACTTCTGAATGATACCCTCCCCCCCCTTCAAGGTGTGACGTAATTTATGGATGGCCCCTAAATGACGATCAACATGTGGGCCAATCAAAATCCTTTATCACCGGAAATTCCATAGAAACTGTGCGTGAATTCATCAAAAATCAGCCGAAATCATCATTGAAATTCACGGAAATAGATTTGAACATCTCCAAAACATCGATTTATCGATTTTGTACGAACATTTGGGCTAACGATTGGTGTGTGCACGGTTTGTTCGGTACAAAGTGACTGACGACAAAAAATTGTTCACAATCCAACATTCGAAGGACGATTATTTGATCAAAAATCACATTTCAACCATAAAGGGGGTATTCTAGTCTAGAAGCATGAATTTCAGGTAATTTTCAAAGTGTCGTAAGAAAAGGCAATTCATATTTTTACTATCTGTTTTTTTATTAGTTATTTATTAATTTTTGAAGAGTGCAGAAAAAAATTAAATACTAAAAAAAGTAAAAAAAAATTCAAAAATTATGGGCTAACGAAGTCATGATTTCAACCCCCCTAGTTATCTGAAACCAAAAAAAAATGATTATTAATCTGGAATAATGTTGCAATGGTCGGAACTACGGAAAAGTGGGAAACATTTTTTTCACAAAATGGCGACTGCCTGAAAAAATTTTTTTGTTTAATCACATTTTCTGACTATTTCGAATTTTTTAAAAATAATAAAAATTCAAATTTCGGGATGGGGCTAGTTCCAACCATAAACAAGCCTATAAAGAAAATTGTATAAAAATTTCAAGTAAATCAGTCCAGTAGAACCTGAGAAATCGTGGGCATCGTTCCAAACAGGTCAGTTTTGAGAGAAACGCTTTTAAAGTTTCGCGTTCCGGCCGAACCAGTTTGGATGCCGGGTCAGAAAAATGCCTATATCTCCGAAAATAATTTGAATTTTGAAAAATCCTCTTGTACATATATTCTTGAATAGTTCAACTTTGAAAATATATAAAAACAAAATTTCGATTTTTTTTTAATTTCTAGACTAGAATACACCCTTAACCACTCCCCGTATTCACCTGAAATGGCACCCTGCGACTTCTTCCATTTTGGAAAAAAGCATTTGCCCATGAAAGGAAAGCGTTATGCAGACGTAGAGGCCATTCAAAAGGCTTGCAGCGGAGACTATTTTGAATAAACTGTTTTTTTAAATCCTGTTTACTTTGGAACGCTTCTTGTAGTATGTTAAAAGCTGGATCAATCTGATAAATCCTTAGTCCCCATACAACTAATATAAAGAAACTCGAACATCTGTTATATGAAGTTAATTAGATGAAATTGACAATGTGTGTTTTACTCATAACAGTGTATCTTTGTACCTAATGTGTATGAGTTTTGGCGAAAGCTTGACCTAGTCTCCATTTAATTGATATTCAGGATTTTGGAAGATAATGATTTCGATGTGAGAAATGTGGATAGTGGAAAACCACCCAAAATGTTGAAAAACGCTAACTGCAATGTTGGATAAGATGATACTTCGCGTAAAAAGCAGATTGCAGCTATGTTAAATGCTGCACAAAAAACAATTTGAGACCGTTTGAAAACTATGGGAAACCGAAAAAAAAATTTTTGTAAATTTTGCTTCAAATACACGAAAGAAAATCAATTTTGCAACGAATTCAACTGGCGATGAAAACTGGATTTTTTTTAAGAATCCGAAACGAAGAAAATCATGGGTTAATCCGGGACAACCAACAACATCGACTGCAAAATTAGATGGTAAGAGGGCAATATTCCGTATTTTGGGGGATCAGAACAGTGTGGTATATGACGAGCTTTAAAAATTGGTGAAACTGTTAGCACTAATCGCTACAAACAACAAATGATCGATTTGAACCATGCATTGATTGAAAAATGACCAGAATGGGCAAGAAGACACGGCAAAGTAATTTGGTTATGCGACAATGCACGTGCACATAAAAGAAAGGATACAATCAAAGTACTTGGCTGGGAATTTTTACCTGACCCGCCGTAATCACCAGACTTGGGCCCTTCTGACTACTTATACGTTTTCATCGATGGGTCATGCATTTGTTGCGCACACTTCGATTCCTACGCAGAAGTCGAAAATTGGGTGTCTGATTGATTTGCTTCAAAATACGAACTATTGGTATTTTTGACAGAATAGTGGTCAAAATGTTTTGTCAATAGTTTAAATAATAATTCGTTAATTTTTTTTTTTCAAAAATAGTATTTAATTTTTACAAAAAAAAACTCATTTAATACCGTACTTTGTGATTTTTATAACCTGAAGAGGATACATAACGTTTGCCACAATGTTGGGGAAAACCCAGAGGGAATCGTCGGAGACCCTATAATATACATACAGACATACATATATCGCTTTATACATATCCGTCTGTCTTTATACTATATAACAGGTCAATTAAAAAGTTGCGTTCCTATCATAGTAAAACGCATATTTTTGAACAAATTATTTTTTTATTCAATATAGTTTCCTCAGGGGCGATTTTCAGTGATTTTTGTCAACGTGACTTTTACAATGTCTTAGTGAAATATTTAAGCACTTTCTCGTTCTTCAAATGCTTCAAAAGTTCAATAATGAAAGGCAGTTGCTGTTGATGGTTTTTCCCTTTTTCCCAAGGTAGTCAATAAAAATTATTCCATGCGATCCCAAAATAAAGACTCATAACCTTTTTAGACGACTGTTGGATTTTCGACTCTTTAAAGCAGGTTCATCGTGTGCAGTCTACTCAGATGACTGTAAAAGAAAAAGAAAAAGATGGATTTCATCTATTGTCACATTACGCCCCAAAAAAAACCCCCGGGGTTTATTTTGCTTGAACTCTCAAAACACGTTTTAAATCATAAACCGCCCTTGATTTTGGTCAAAAGTGAGCACGGCGGACCACTTTGCACAAAGCTTTCTCATTTCCAAATAATCTGAATGATAGATGTATAGTAACGTTCAGTTGTATACGGGTTTGACAATTAAGTAATGAGAGGATTTTTTTGCCGCGCTTGTGGTAAACCTGTGACCTTAAAATTTCCCCTTTTCCTTTTTTTTCCGGCTTCCCTCCCCCCTCCATTGATATATGTACCATCGTACTAGCTTGTTTAGTTGCTGTGATTTTTTTTTTTTTTGTTTCCTAAAATAAAATCGGTGGTCAAAGGAACCCTTTTGAGAAAACGGAATCCAGGCGGCCGTGACGGGGTATTCGCGGACATCCCAGTCGAAGTGTTCAATAAATTTACGAAGCAGGGAAAAACACGCGGGAAATCGTTGTATAGCTGCCCAAGGGGACTCTTTAAAGGGGATGGCAAAGTTTAGAATAATTTTCAAATATACGGTTTTTATGGAATCAGTCTCATTATTTAAATTGTCATACCTCGTATTTAGAGTGCCTCCTATTTCACTTTGGTCATCCTTTTTTTTTTTTTTGGAAATTTTTTTGGGTCTTTTAAAAAATTAAAGGTTACTAGCATATCGCTGCCATAAAAACTGAAGGATTAGACTAAAGTAATCGTTTTTTTTTGTACAATCTCAGAAAAAGTTCTTCTGATCGGATTATGAAAAAAGTTACCATACAAACCTACCGATTAAAATTAAGTTGTTGAAAAGGAAAATTTAAAGGGTGAAGGGTATTATAGTTTCGATGCAGTTGAAGTTAATGTTTTCTTTTTTTTTATTTTTTATTTTATAATTTTCTATCAATACTGATTGGGCATTCGCATCCCTTTTGCAAATCACGAAATCTCTTTCCGTTCAACGCAGATAATATGCAACTATGATGGGTGCTAATTAAAGATTTGGCTGAAAGCGCGACCGAAATAAAACTTTTCCCAAAAACTATTTTTTGACGTGTTAATGACTTAATAATTGACTTCACCGGAGGGTGACGATCTCCAACGAGGCGCATAAGTGTGAAAGTGGCGCTCCGTTACGCACCCACGAGGTGCCGGTCTGGGGGCAACTTCGTGCTGAGCTGGGTGGCTGAAAAAGTCTCTCGGTGATGTGAACTTGTGACATTGAAGAATTGTTGATTTTTTTTAGCCCTGCAGCTGATTTATGCGCATCACTAGCCTAAATAGTGCTTACTACCCTGAAATAGCGGTAAAATCAAGCAATCTTAGTTTGACTTTTTGTATAATTAATTATATGAACATATGCTTATGGGTGGATACAGATGTGTATAAATTAAGCGGTGCTTCTTTTCAGAAACCAAAAAAAAAAAGAAAATCACACAAAATTCTATTGCTTAACTAATTTTATTGCGAATTTCTCTTATTTTGGGGCAATAATTTATACTCATAGTAGAATTTTTAATTAAGGGTATTTTCCACGTTTCTCCTGTGAAAAGTTAATTTCATGGGTTTTTTTTTTGTATTTAAATCAACGCTTGACCCAATTACGTATCGTCTGTGGTTTGTACGCTTTTATCGCATATAATTGGTTGTAAAACATACATATATGTTACATATTTATATTTTGTGTGCTTATGTTATTTATTGGGGGACAATATGTTGACTTTCACAACTGCAACTTTAATGCCAAGCTAGCTACCTAGCAATAGTAGCCACTGTTGCCATTTGCGTTGGCGAAAAAAAATATGTAAGTGGCATCTCCCGATAACGGTCACTTTTAAGCAGCTGAAACGCAAAGTTTGCGTCTCCCCTAAATTCGTCTGCTGTTGCAGGGCCAGCTGTCTCATTAAAGCTGGGGCAACGACTTAAGCTGGAGCGCCAGCCAACACCTAGATTTGGCAAGTGCCATTCTTTCTGCGAACGGTACAATGTGCTTTGTTTCACAGCATTGCTTTTGCCCTTTTAAGCTCGCATTTTGCATATTTTTCCGCCGACACATAAATCAGCACAATTTTGCTTTTAAAAATTAGCATTTCTCTAATTTTTATTTTAGCATTCGCGCATTTGATAGTGGATATGTCTGTATGTAAGCCATCGCCTTAGATACTTCAATCTAATTATTAATATTTCGCTCTTGATTGTGGCGCTACTTTTGTTGCTTTGCAAATTAAACTATCAGCGGCACCACACACATACGTACGCAAAACTAGACGACTCAGCAGAACTGTGAAGCCCCAATGGCAGACAGACAGTTTAGCTGGCAAATAAATGCTTTCTTCTGCATTTTGTTATTTTATTTAATTTTCTTTTTATATTTGGCATCTTTATAGCTATTTACGAGTATATATTATATTAGTTAATGTTTTAAGTGAGCATTTCGTCTGTCTGTAATGGCTTTCAGAACAATTTGCCAGACAGTAACAAATATCTCTTTGCTTTATATTTATTTTATTTTTTTCCGCTTTGATTCTGATTTGTCCATATAAAAAGTCTATGGGTATTGGTGTCTTTAAGCATTTAGTGGTCGCGCTTTAAAGAAGTAACATAACAAACAACGCTTTCTTGTTAAGTCTTTAATTGGTGACTAAAAAATTCTAGTAACGAAAGATGAGTCCGAAATCAGTTTTGAGCATTGCTGTTCTTGTGTTGGCGTTGGTCTGCCTTGTGCAAGGTAAGTCGTCAATATTTTGGAGAAGAAGAGTATACAAAGAGAAAGTTCGTTTTACTAAATTTGTAATCTAATTCACGCGCCTATTTATGGAATTTTGCTTTATTAAATACTGTTACTTCTGTGTATTATGGTTCGTAATGTTAATATCATGCAAATTTTAATCCGAAATTGGCAGAAAGCCTAAATAGAGCCTACTGTTTTGATAGCTTTCTTGATGTTTTGAATGTGAATTTGATGAAAAAGTATTTCATTTGAATAAACATCAATAAATTGGCGGCCTAAAATAGTTAAAATATTTTTGGTTTTGTTACTTTGAACCAAACAAAACAAGAACATAAGCTTCGGCTGCACCGAAGCACCCTTCATAATTAATTTTTTTATAGGCACTAAACCAAGTGGATCTGAAAAAGTAAAGAACGGTTAGAGAAATCTATATGTGTAGCAAATTTATGCTATAGTGTTCTGATGCCGGTTTTGATCATCACTTAAGAAGCCTATAAACCGCTTCAAACTGTAAGTTTTGCGGGTTGAAATGGTGATTCATGTAGTACATGAGGATTGCTGCCTAACCTATAACGCATATTTTGCTTATTGACGAAGCCATTCAGCCAGAAATGAGCCTCATCACTGAAGATGATTTTTCTATGAAAATCCGGATCATTTTCAAGTTGTTTCTCAGGCCAATTTACGAATATACGACGATTCTGGTGGTCCAGCGGCTTCAGTTTTTGCGTCAATTTGGACTTTGAAAGGATGTAGGCTAAAATCTTTTCGCGAAATTCGCCACAGAGAAGTCACAGATATTCCTAACGCTTGAGAACGACATGTGAGAGACTGATTTAGGTCTTCCTCAATTGATGCGCTAGCAATATTTTAGAAACTACGGACACTTCTTTATCACACTGGCATGGAAACATTTCGCACTGTACCTGTGGATTGAAATTTTTCCACTAGACGCACAATTGCTGATGTGACAGGACGATTATGACGATCATAAATTGGACTTAGCGCTCTTAAAGTGGAGGCCACTAACGCCAAATTTCGGTAGTAAATTTTAATAAATTCAACTCATTGTTGGATCGTATGTCTTTCCATGATAGAATAACAAACCTTGCTGAAGAGAAATGTAGAAAAAATATAGCGTCGTTTTGAAAAATCCGTTTATACATATATCGCCAAGTTCCAGCAAAGTATATTTCTTTGTTGAAAAGCTTGGTTGGCATGAAAAAAATCAGTTATATTTTGTCCAAAGTATTATCCTCCAAACTAGGGTAGGTGAGTTCTACAAAATAAAAAAAAAAAATCCACTTCCACTACAGCATTTTATATTTGGGAATTCGACGATATTCGGACGGACTTTTGAGTTTCAAGCCGTTCCGAACTGCTGCTGCAACTCATTGCAATTAATGATATGGTTTCAGTGACTAAAATGTACTTGAAGGATTGTCGTTGCTTGCCAAGAGGCACACAGTTAATACAATAA
The DNA here is from genome assembly GCA_027475135.1 of Bactrocera correcta. NCBI lineage: Eukaryota > Metazoa > Arthropoda > Insecta > Diptera > Tephritidae > Bactrocera > Bactrocera correcta. Next base: position 1,059 of record JAPZAG010002593.1, on the reverse strand, counting down.
AATATTTGATGTGCGAAAAACGTGGAAAATGAAGTCGAGTTCAGCGGCCGTTGAGTGGTGGGGCGAACCTCTAATAAGAGTACCACTACGGCACTGATTATATCAGGAGCAAAAATTAACGCCTTTATAAATATAAAAAACTCTTTGATCTCATAAAACAATGTTTTTAAAATGATAATCCATACTAGCTTTTTAAAATTTCCCTACCATTCAATATTCTAAACATCTCATTTTCTCCTCCACGCATGCAGCCCGCCATGTGCCACGCCAGCAAAGCCGTTACGTGCAAGTCAACGGTGATGAGGATGATGATTACTCGTCTGTTGAAAGCAATGTTGCCGGCCGTCGCCCACATCCAAATACACAGCGCGCACTTTCGCATGCACAGGCACGTGTCTTCCCCGGCGCCGTGGCCATCAAGAAGTTGGTGTTGTTGAAATTCAAGAAAATCGTACCAATCTCTTTGATTTTGTTGAGATCAAGTGATGAAAATGAAGGCGAATTGGTGCCTGTGTATCCAACTTCAGAAATTCCAGCCAACGTACAATTCATTCCCACGCCAAACGGCATCTCGGGACATCCTGACGTACAGGCCATTGCTATACCCAACGAATTGCATCAACAACTCGAACTGAACGGCTTAGCCAATTTGGAGAGTATCGAAGGCCTGCTCAATCAAGCACAGGAGGGTGATGTTGAAGCGGATGCTGAAGATAAACCAGTTGCTGTTGTTAATGAAGAACCCAACCCAGAGGATGAACCATTGAATGTGGCCGAAGAGGATGTCGATCAATTGTTGGAAAATCTGTCCGTGGATAAGACCAAAATTGCGACAGCGGACATACAGTCAGTGCGTCGCTTGGCAGCCGATGACCTTGCACGCCCAAGCCTTGTGCGTGCGTCTCAATTCCAAACGGGTGTAGAAGAGATTCCCTTGTTCCTCTACGCAGCCAAGGACACACCACAAATAGTGCATTCTGTTCGCAAGGGTGGACGTAAACATGTTAAGCAATCAGCACGTCGCTACCACACTGAGCGGTATTTGAGGATTTCAAGAGG
>JAPZAG010002592.1:0-15807 GCA_027475135.1 Bactrocera correcta | reverse complement strand
GCAAATACATACATATGTAAGTATGTGATTAAAACCACAAAACCACGCCATGACACGAAGCTACATACGTTTCATTATACAATCACAATACAATATTAAAGCTAATTTGCAATGACAGCCAACGAAAAAACAACATCCTTGGAACGGATGTAATAAAATTAAAAAAAAATGCGGTTTTTGGTCTAAGTCTATACTATTGGGGAATAATGGCATTCGTTGGCATAATAAGAAATTGAAATATAGAAATATGTATGCAAGTATGTACATACATACAGTTATGTGTAAAATAATAAGGACAGTGGTCTGCGGTGAATGAAGTTTATGTGGATCCAAAAATGGGAGGGAATTAAAAGCAGTGAACCAAGCTAAATTATTGTAAGCAAATTGGAAAAAAGGTTTTTTGTACAGTTTTACCCAGATATGGCAAATTATTTTATTTTATTTTCATTTTTCTTATAGTCTGAGATATTATCATGTGAAAAAAATAAGGACACTTCTAGTTTAACTAAAAAAAACAACAATATTAAATAAGAAAAAAGAAATAGTTTTCAGTCAATTGTGTTTAAATACATTTCTAAATTGTTTAATATATTGTTGAAAATCCTTTGTTGTTTAAAACTGATCGACACCGCTTCGGCATGGAATCAACTAAATTGCGGCAGACGGAAACGGGGATTGCATTCCAGGAATCCTGAATAAGTTGCCAAAGCTCGTCGCTGTTACTTGGCCACTTTCCTCTTATTGACGCTTTCATTGTATTCCACAAATTTTCTATTGGATTTAGATCCGGGGGACTGCGGAGGCCACTCCATTACATCCAATGTTATTGACCCTAAACCACTCTTTTGTACACTTAGCTGTGTGTTTGGGGTCATTATCTTGCTGAAATATCCACCTAAGGGGCATATTATCTTCAGCGTACTGTAGCATACATTCTTGAAGAATTTCTACATAATCGGTTGCCTTCATAATACCCTGAATGCGATGGAGCGGCCCCGCACCGTTGTATGAAAACGATCCCCAGACCATAATGTTTCCGCCACCATGTTTAACGGTTTTTATGGTATATTTAGGATTGTAAGCTGCGTTTGGTGGTCTTCTAACATGATGAATACCTCGGTCAGAATTAAACAAATTTATTTTTGTTTCGTCAGATCAAAGAATATTAAGCCATTTCTCCTTAGACCAAAGCACATGTTCTTCAGCAAACTTTAATCTTTGTTGCACGTTCTTTTTCGATAACATAGGCACTTTTCTAGGACTTCGGGACTTGAGATTTTCCTTAATGAGCACTTTGCGGATAGTTGACGGGTCAACATCAGTATTCAAATCACATTTAATTTGTTTGGATGAGATAAATGGATTCTTTTTAACGCAGTGAATTATCCTTTTTTTGGTGGACAGAGTTATTTTAGGCTTCCTGCCGCGTGTTTCAATCTTGGGAATCCACTTAACTGCTTTTTCAACCATTGTTTTTGAAATATTAAGTAAATTCGCAACTTTTCTGTACGAATTCCCCTGTTTTACCAATTTTTTAAATGTTCCCGAGATTTCGGATCGCAGTGCTTACCCTTACCCATATCTATTCAATAAAGAAAAAAATCTGGTTCTAAATGATTGATATTAAAACTGAAAATATTATTCTTACCTTATCTCTGCAAATAAAAACGTTTTAATAAAAGAAAATTCGATACTGTCTTAAAACGACACGCTGTCTTCATTAAATCGCACAACCGAATACTGAATATGTTAAACACAGAATGACTAGATCCAAAATGTGTGCAAATACTTTGCGTTTGTCTAACGGAATTTGTTTATGTAAATAATGAGTGAAAAAAACATACCGTTAACTGGCGGCATTTTTCATGGCATACTAGGAATTTTTTGAAGTTTTGGGTTTTTGCATCCCTGTCCTTATTATTTTTCACATAACTGTGCATACATTGAAGTCTATTAACAAGAGCATAACGCTATTTCACATAACAGCAATGATTTATCTAGCAAGATATATACATATTTACATATTTAAAATTTTAGTCCCAACTAGAGTCCACTAAACTCGATAGCTTGCGACTAGCTACTGGTGTTAATTTTCTTATGAATGCTATTTGAATTTAATACTTTGAGACGCAGCTCTATTTTACGAAAATATGCGTAGTCGTAGCTACAATAGAACATACCAACGCACGAGTATCGCTAACAAGCAGCTATAATTCTAGTAAGATAGTTGGTATTTTTCCTGTTCGATTTCCATTAGTCGATTGGCGAACGATGGTAGGCCGTTAAAAAGTCAACCAACCTACATAAATCAATAGAATTGTTAAAACGCGCGATATCAGCACTTTACGAGCGGCTGTATTTATTCAATTAATAAATGCTGAAATGAAATGAAACTACCAAACGAAGCGGAGCCTAACGAATACACACGCGCAACAATTCACACACTCGCCCGTACGAAAGAGTGCTAAGTGATTGCGAGTGTGCGGCGAAAGGGGAAGATGCGGAATAATCACTGGTTGTTATTTATACAATAAATTCTGTTTGCCGATACATACGAAGCCGCTGACTGATACTTAATTATACAATTTCACCCAGTGCGAAAGCGACACACAAGTGTTGACGTCGCGTTGTTGGCGTCAGCTGCGAAGAAAGCGTTGACAGCCAACTGCGACGCTGCTGACAGCGGCGCCGACTGCGACCGCAACAAAGCGACGCGGATTTTCATTGTAAATATGCACACACACACATCCACGCATATGCATATGCTCGTAAACTTTGTACGCGAATCGGTCAGTGCTTATCACTGTTATTGGCATTGTAGTTGTTGTTATTGTTAGTTGTTTATCTATCCGCTTGTTGACAAAGTAAATAAACCCAGTTTGCGGTCGTCTCAATAGGCAACAGTCGCGGCAGCGCTCGGGCGTCTGACTTTATCGCCATCGCAGTTCGTAGTGTTGGTGCGATTGTCGTGACTGCGCGCTGTACGACGGCGACAACCATGTGCGTTGTTTTGCAATTTTATTTATTTGAGTTTTTCTACATGCTTGTTGAGTTGAGTTCTGTTTAATTCGAGTCAATCAATAACAACGTGTTTGTGTTGTTTTCCCGCCGTTGCCACTAGCCTCCGTCCCATGTGAAATACATATGCACAGTGAGTGTTGATAATATTCGCTTTTCTGTTTTTTTTTTCGAAGTTAAATTTAATTTATTTAATTTAAATTAAAAAATTTTCCGTTGAAATCTTGTCTTTCTTTTTAATCACAGTTTTTAGAGAAGTTCTTCGCTAGTTTCAAAGTGCAATTATTTTTTTTACTACATTTGACATACATACATACATAGTGTCAGCATGCTTAACAGCTCATATAACAATTTAATATTTTTTTTCACCAATTTTCAAAATTTTGTAAGTTTGAGTTTCTTCTAGGGGTCGTGTTGAATCTCAAGCTCTCCCTTATTGGCGTCTTGGAGCTTCAATGTGACTTCATGAATCTCCTTCTTCATCTCTCGCTCCTCTAGCGTGTTTTCGTTGTTTGACGGCCGGGTTGCGCTACTTGAGGCGAAGATACACGCTACTTACTCCCCGCGCCATCATCTCGATGCTTTAACATAATATACATATGTATATCCTCAGTTTCCTTTACCAATAACAGTGAGGTATAATTCCTACAATTTCAATAGGAAAAACGAATTGAAAATTGGATTTTCGGCGGACATTTTTTACAAAAAAAATGAAAATTTAGCGACATTTTTTTTTTAAATAGTAGTGCTCGAAAAAAATTCTTTGTCCAAGTCTTTAGGAATTGTATCTCAAAGACCTATGTAAAATTAATTGAAGTTCGATTGAATAGTTCCCGAGAAATCTTGACAACGGACTTAAAAATCACAGTCCCTAGAAAAACGCTTTTAAAGACAGCTCACTTAGCCTAGCCATCCTCGAGCGCACAAGTTCTCAAGGATCAATTTGAAAATTTAGGACAATATTGTAGAATTTTATAAATAAATAAATAAAATAATTTGATTTTTTGGAACCCGTAAAACCTTAATCCAGCCCGGGGAAATCGAAAGTTGACATAGACTTACCCTGACTTAGCGAAGAGCGCATCTTGCAGTTTGAGCTCTACCTCTTTTTAATGATTTGTCCAAGGGAGTTGTTTCGATTAATGAGTACCATGATTCCTCTTGGCTATCTCGCTGGCTATCGCCGCCACTCTGGAGATTGAGGGTTTCTACCGTTCGAGCCTGACGTTTGGCTTTCCAACGTCAAATTTTTCCTCGGTCGTTTAGCCGTAGCCGGCCCCGCTGTTTCGTTTCCTGCGAACTGCTGTGTTTTTGGTTTCTATTCCTTTATCGTTACGGTTTGCGAATCTCGGATCCTTCTTCGTCCGACATAGACTTTTGTGAATCCCGGAAAGCGTGGCAAAGTTGCTTCTTCCTCCATACTGTATTTTGTTTTCGGCGAACCTTTACCACTACCATTTTCTACTCGCCGCTGGGTATCTCTTTACCAATAGCCAAAGTATGCAAAGGAAGTTACCAGGAAGAGAGAAATGGGTACATAGCTCATACCAGATGTCAAGCCGTGATGGTGCCAGCACCGACATCAGAATGATCATTGGTGTTTGGTATAGGCTTGTCTCTCTGAAGTACAAAAAGTGGTTTCGGCGATTTTTTACTATGAGGGAAATTATTTAACAAAATTCCATTAAAATTTGTGTGCGGAATCAAATTTCTGGTGCCGAAACGTTCAGAACGTTGGAAAAGGCCTTTGGTGATAATTGTTTGTCGCGAGCAAGTGTTTTTGATTGGTGTAAATTATTCGAAGAGACTCGAGAGCGCGTTGACGTCAAACCACGTCCAGGACGGCCGTCAACATAAACGATTAACAGTCAGAATCTAACTGACATCGTTGGAACATGGGAAAGATAAGCGAAACCCAAGCATGATGGATTTCAAAATCACTCAATTTTTTCGAAAAACGGCGTCACGTCGACGTCTGTGAAGCAATGTCTTCCTAGTACTCAGATGTCATGAAACGTACATGTGTACATATGTATTTATTATTACGGACAATGTACGAAAGTATCTTTACACTATAAGTTATTTATTTTGTGTTAGCAAATCTAGCGCCAACTTACTCGTATTCACAAATTGAATTCATCAGTAAAAGTGGAATTTATATATTTTTGTTATTTTATTTGTATTTTCTGCAGTCTTTAATTTCTAATCCCAGAATTAATTTCACTTATTTGTTTGAGAACTTACATTTAATTATTTTTATCAAAGTTATGTTTGTGTTGCTTTTTTAATTTGCGAAAATATAATTTTCAAAATTAAGCCACAATTTTTCTTATCGCTCATATAACAATTTAATACACACAACGATTTCGCTTGACGCCTGCATATTAATGACACACACTGTTGGTTCGTGTATTCTTATTGCGTATGAGCGTTTAAAGGTTTCGAATTGTTGCTGCTATTAGCAAGCTTTGATTGTTGCTAACGACTGTGCACATGGGCTTGTAGTTGTTAGTCTTCATGCTGTTGTTGTAATAAAAATCGTTTTTTATATTCAGTTGTTACTATTGTTGTAATTTTATTAGCGTTGAAATACGCATATGTAAAAGCAAAAGCACCGCGAGGCAGTGATGGTGAACCCCAACCTAGTAGCGGATCTTCAACACATGGCAGCTCACTTGCCTAGTGGGGGGCGCACTCTACTCGTAAACGTATAGTATAACGGCAATTGCAGTTTGGCAACTGTTGTTGCAATCAGTTTGTCGCTGCATGCATGAATACATACAGTTACTCACAAAAATGAGTATACACAGAAGTTCGTAAAATAAATACACAAGATATGGAAAATTTAGTGGATATATTTGAATTTTTTTGATGCACATTTAAAGTTTGAACTCTTATCGACTATATTTGAACATAAATTAATTCATTTATTTAACATTAAAAGAAAACTTAACCAAAAAACTATAATTATTGACAAATTCAGGTCACAAAATTGAGTATACACTCCATGGAAAATATCAATTTTACCCAACTAACTTTTGTTTTTCTTTAATTTAATAGGCTGTGGGTCCACCTGCTGCATCTATTACAGCTTGCATCCGTCTAGGCATAGATTCTACCAGTTTTTTTGTAAAATTAGGTGATATTTCGCCCCAAATCCTGATAATCTCCTTTTTTAGTTCTTCTTTGGTACGGGGACTTGATTTTTTCAGCTCAGATTTCAGTTCTCCCCATAAGTGCTCTATGGGGTTCATATCAGGTGATTGTGGGGGAGTTTTAAGCTGTTTTGGAACATTATAAAGCAACCATTCTTTAACTATCATCGCTGTGTGTTTTGGATCGTTGTCCTGCTGGAACCAAAACATTGCCGGAAGCTTTATTTTCTCCATGCTTGGACGTAAATTTGACTTCAGTATATTCAAATAAATCTCCTTGGTCATGTTGCATTCAATAAATTGAATGGTGCCCACTCCATTAGCTCCCATAGACCCCCACAGCATAACTGAACCACCGCCATGTTTCACTGTCCCAACTAAATTTTTACTTTTTAGCTCCGTGTTTGGCTTTCTCCACACAATTTGTCGTCCATCAGATCCCCAAATGTTAATCTTTGTTTCATCAGTGAACATTACACTTTCCCAGAAACTTAAAGGCTTATCAACGGAGCTTTCGCGAATTCAAGCCGTTTTTTCTTATTTACACTCGAGATAAATGGCTTTTTACGTGCTATCCGACCATGCAAATTATTTTTGCGAAGAACACGACGAACTGTTTCAGTTGATATTTCTTTATTTATTGTTTTTGACACTTCAACCGTTAGTTTAGGAACACTTATCTTTGGGTTTAATTCCACTTTACGTACAATATTACGCTCATCAACCTCAGTCAAAATTTTTTTTTTGCCTCTCCCACCGGAATTTCGCAATGTTCCTTCATATCTCCATTTATTTATAATTTTTTGGACTGTGCAATGAGGTCTACCAATAATTTCACCAATTTGTCTGTACGATTTACCTTCACAGCACAATTTTATCACTAATTTCCTTATTTCCATAGTTGTCTCCTTTCTAGTACCAGCCATGGCGAAAATAATGCACAAAATACAATAAATTGCGTATCTAACGATAATACACGACAAAAACTTTAAAACGTATTTAAATGTCAGCATGATCACATAACTGAAAAAAGATATCCAGAGATGCCACATATAAAATGCAAATGTATACTCAATTTTGTGACCCAATTTTATCAATACCTTTAGTTTTTTGTTTAAGAATTTGGTTAATGTTAAAGAAAAAAGTTATTTTATGTAGAATTATAGTTATTAAGATTTCAGTCTACAAATGTGCATCAAAAAAATTCAATTCCATCCACTAAATTTTCCACAGTTTGTATATTTCTTTTACGAACTCCTGTGTATACTCATTTTTGTGAGTAACTGTATGTGTTCGTGTGTGTGGTTTGGCAACTGTTGTGTTAATTTTGTTGCTTGTTTTGGCATTAGCGTTGGCGTGAACGACGTTAGCACCGATGACTAATCGATGTTTTCACCCGCTTTATATACCACAACCGCGTTCGCACCTCGTGTGTTCCCTTTGCCACGGCAATGCATTTTGCCAAATGACAGTGCGTGTTTATAACTGTATATGCTTACATATTTTCCTATAAAAATATACTATGTAAAGGTGTATATATTTATTTGTTACGTGTTGGGTAAATAATTTGCAGCTTTGCATTTGTTTATTAGCGTTTTTAATGATCGAAACAAATACCAGAAAATATTACTTCGAAATAGTACTTGTATTTATGTAAGTATACTTTACAAATTATCTACATCATTATAGTAGAGAGGTGTGTAGGTAGGAGAAGGTACTTTAAGTTTTGTCAACACTACTGCATTTTCAAGTTGTTGAAATAGTAATAAGTGTGTAATTAAATATTTTAGGTAAATATTTAATATTTTTTCCCATATTGTGATACTGAGCTTCACTATCGTAAACATGTGATTGGCTGTAATTGTATGATTCGTTGGAGAGCTGGAGCTGTAAATGAATACATTGCTTGTCTCTTTTATCTATTACATTCCTTAAGGGGTTAGGGGTAGTCAGAGGCACGAAAAAATGAGAGTTTTCAGTTTTTTTTTTTTTTTTTTTGCTACTAAATCGTGTTATTTTACAAAAGTAGTAATATGACATTATCAAAGGATGTGTTGACTTGAAGTCACGAAAATTTCAAAAAAAATATATATTTAATTTCCAAAGTTATAGTTGTTTGTGTTGACTCTGTTCCAAAAAAAGTACTTGCGGTGACAAGCATAAGTCCTTGGAGATCCATGTAACAACAATCGGACAAAAAAAATTAGTTTTATAAATAGATAATCCCGGGTCTGATCGAAGGATTTTATTTTGTTTTCAAAATTAACAAATTGGCGGCCTCAAGAAATTTTTTTCTAAATTTTTGCGAAAAAATCAACCGTTAATTGGTCTTAAAAAATTGAAATTTTCGAAAAAATAATTCTTCGATCAGGCCCGAGTTTATTATGTATTCTAAAATCTATAAAAATTTCATTAAAATCATCTGAACGGTTTTCGAGTTCAGTTGTCGCCGATTCAAAAAACATAGTTTTGAGAAAAACGCGATTAAAGTTTTACACTAGCGCTTTGAAGTGCCCGAGCTCTCTTTCTTATTTCTCAAATAACTCGGAAACTAATTATCGGATCAACGGGAAATTTTCGGGGAATATTTTTACGATATTACACTTAACGAAAATGCAAAAACAGAAAAATTAATTTTTTGAAAATACTAACTAACCCTAACCGCTTAATGGGGTTACGATTTGCGGTGACCACTATATTTCAGAACTGGATTCTTTGAAATTCAAAAAATCAAACAGATTTCGTTAAATTAATATTAAATCCAGTAAATAATCGACGCAATAAGCAAAATGAAAATTTTTTATAAAAAGGCGGTTTCTGAAAACAAAAACCGATTTTTGACTTAAATTTGTGTCGGATTAAAGTATGACATTCGAAGAATGTTGCATAGAATTTTCATGAAGGAATTAAAGCAAATGCGATAATGACATGATTTATTTGAACATGTTTTGAAAAAGTACTTAGGTCTGCGGCGCGTTTCATAACTTGGTGCTGTATTTTCTGAAATCAAAAAATTTAAGTTCATACGTTAAATAATAGTTTTCCTTAGGTTACGCCGAGAGGGTTTTTCGAAATTCCAACTTTTTTAGAACACTTGTAGGGCAAAATTCCTAGCTTAGCGTGAAAATTGTTTCGATCGAATTTCCGCTGATCACGGATTTTGATTGGGTCACATGTTGATCGTCATTTATGTCATCACGACCACTTTGGAAACGTTGAAACCACACGTGTACTCTGCTACGGGATAGGCAATCATCGTCATAAATTTGCGTCATCAATGGAAACGTTTCGGTAAAGGTTTTACCAATTTTAAAATACTCACTGGACAATCGATGGGGCCACCAGGGGGGCGCTAGATTCTACTTACTTTGGAAAGCACCTTCTATATCTTATGCAGCCTAATATCCTTCTCATATTTAATTTTTATCGTTCTTAATTGACGATTCTTTTGTTTGCTAAACTGGTTAAATGGGATTTGGGTTTTAAAATGATTCAAGATAAAAAAGTTTTTGCCTATTGTTTGGTTAGACTTACCTAATAGCCGTAATATAAGTAACTTCGATTAAAAAGCAGTTGGAGTATATGATTACCATACGTACAAATTTCATCAACGGCTGGTTTTTAAGGGGTTATATACCTTTTTTAATTTCAAAAAATCGAAATTTTTTTATTGCTTTATCTTAAAGAACCACTTCTTGGGAACATTTTCTCAAATTTTAATAGAGATTCGAGCAGTAGAAAAAAAGTTACAGCACTTCTAACCGCGCGCTTTTATCTTCGCATAAACTGAACTTGAAACTTTAAACGCGAATATCTCGAAATGGTGTTTTTTGAAAAATGACTTTGCGGTGACATGGATTGGCGGAAAACTACTGAACCGATTTTCTTCATTTTTTTTTTTAATGGTCGTAATGAAATTTTTCTGTGCTTGAACGATCGACTTTTTACGCACAAACTTTTTTTTGCTGAAATTAATTTTTTAGTGAAATTTCTAGTGACCAAAAAGTTCATTTTTTACTGAAACGTTCCCGTGTGCACAACAAAAACAAAATCAGGAAAACGAGCGTTCAAGCACAAGGAATTACACTAAACTAATGAAATTTGTTTACTTTTATGGTTTCAGTTGATTTGTTCGACCTGGGGAATTGTCCGCAGAAGGCAAGGCTCTGCCAAAAGAGGCCTCTAAGCGAAACAGCCACCCCTTCAAAACTATTTGATATTTTTCCACGAAATTTCGCACAAACATTGCCAATAAAGTGTATTATCAAAAAATAATAACATTCGTGAAATGATTGCTACATACCTAAAAAAAAAGTCCAAACTTTACTTTTTTTCTTCGTCAAAGAAGGTATATAACCCCTTAAAGATATCTACCTTCTTGGACCCACAAGACATCCATAAGTTATGAAAGTTCAACTGTAGTGTTTGAATTGCATTTTTTAGATAATTTTTTTTTTTAATTTTGAAAGTAGGAAAATGTAGCTTTAGAAAAGAAATAATATATACCATATGTTCTTCAAATATAAAAAAAAATATATTTCAATCGCAGTAGTATAACGTAGTTGAAAGTAGATACATACATATATTTACATATTAGCAGAACGTCCCGGCATCGCACGGGGTAGACAATTATTTATTTTTGGAAATTTGGATTAAAAAAAAATCCCACAGTTATATTTGTATGTGAGTCTATTTATGTTCAATTTCTTTGATGGTTTAAGTGGCGGGCACTTTTGAAAAATTAAAAAATAAAAATAATAATAATCAAAAAATTAAAATAACAGTAATAAAAAATGAATTTAGTCGTTTTACATATATTTTTGCCACTGCACGTGCTCAATTCTGCTAAATAGCAGCGACAACGTCGAATTCCTTACTTTGATTCTATCAGCTATGTTAGCCGCCAAATCCAACATCATACAGAACTTAATTTTCACCTTCTCTATACTTTACATTCTCTGGCCCGGCGCGCTTTTCAGAATACATCGCAAACAACGGCCACGGCGCTATGGCGGTTTTGTTTACTTTTTGAATTTTTTAATTCGTAATATCTTTGAAAGTCTAATTTAAAAACTTTTTATAGGTAGTTAAATGCTCTTGACCATAAAATAATTTATTTGGATAAGGATTAATATAAACACAACATTTTCATTAATGTTTAAAATGAAAAAAGTTGTTGACATAACTACAATATTTGGACATATGCTACCGCGGAGTTTTTTGTAGACATTAAGATGTTCTTCAATATTGTTGTACATTATTTTGTTCTATCGCTAATAGTTTCGGCAGCGCATTCGACGAAAGATATTTTAAGACTCAGTTTTCTACTCCTTCGGTTACATTGTTCAAATTTTATCAAGGATCCCTAATTTTTTTTTTTTTTCAAAATGAAATGTAGCCTATGTCAAATTGGAAGAATGTAGCATTCTATTAGTGAAAGAATTTAAATCGGCCCAGTACTTTTTGAGCCTATTCATTACAAACATACAAACATACAAAAATAGGTACAAATCTGAGCATATTAAAAACTGCTCTTATTAAAAAATTTAAATTTTATTTATGAACATTCAGTTTTTGCCTCCAATAAATCGTGAATTTGAAACGCTCTTCAGCAGAAAATGTACATACATATGTCCATGTTTAGGCCGTTCTCAGAATATTACAGCAGCAATGTTTGATTAATGAAGCGACAAATATTAATTAAATGTAAACAAGTTACCAATATTATTCATAAATTAGCGCAATAATATTTTGACGTGCTGATATCTTATATTATTATACTAATTATTACTCAAATAGCAAACTCTATTCTCAGAATTGTTTTTATTGTTTCCTTGAATTTCTCATAAAAAGAAAAGCAAAACAGTGCAAATAGCGCCAAGATGTGGTTTAATGAGCAAAAAGTCGATTTCTCATTGTTTGTTTTGCATTTGCTTCAGTATGTTTTTCAAAAGATAAGCGCTGCCACATAGTAGGTTATTCCTGTTTTTGTTTATCAATCCGCTAAAAAAAACTTAAATTGCGGAAACGAATTGCGAAAGAGTGCCAAATGAATAATCAAATACTGTGTTTCGCATTAGATGTGTTTCTTGAGCTATTATATGCGTGTGTGCGTTCCTATTCCGTCTGTTATTCGTTTTGAAGGTCAACTGCAAAATGTTCAAAGCGCTTTCTAAATATTTTTTTTGCAGCGCTTCATATCGATTTGTTTCAGTTTTGTTAAGGGCATTCAAGTAATTGGATATTGATTCTGGTTGTTTTTGAAAATGGGTGCATTTAAATAAATTGAAAGAGAATTTGTTTCGAAATTGGTAATATAAAACCATGCTAAGCGGGGTATAACACTGCTAAGGTGCTGATAATTTTATTTTTATCGAATTCAAAGAAGGTATTTTCAGTCCATCAGCAGTTTGCTTGCTTTTCTAGACAGTACTGTTGCTCAAAGCACCGACGTCAGTGGGTGAGCGAAAGAATGTGTTTCACTCCACACTTGGCGAATGTGAAGAAGGTAAAATACGACGCATTTTGAGCAGTGTTTGGGGTCTAGGACGTCGTGATTTTCGCACCATATATCGTGGCTTGTTTGTGTCTTTTGTCACTTATGGAGCCGCTGTACGTTGGGAAGCAGTCTCAACAGTCTTGGGGTCGCAAAAGCTCCTCTCAATACAGCCTTGTATGATGCTTGTCCGTTTTCCTGTATGTCGCACCGTCTCAACGGATGCTATGCAGATTCTGTTAAGTGCACTCCTTCTTAACCTGATTGTCATACAGTGTACTGTTGCATTCAGGTTAAGAAGGGGCTGTCATTGCTGCGGAATAACTGGATTTCCGATGATGACGTGGAGAGGGAGGAATATCTATGGAGCAGAAGGTTTCCAGAATGATAAGGTCAAATGTAAACAAGTCCGCTGGGACAATAGTCTTAACGGTCGAGTGACTTATGAGCAGATTTGGGACGTTGGGTTTGTTAAGGGTAACCCAGCCTTCAGACTTCGTCTAAGTCTGGGTTTTCTGCTAGGGGTATGGGCCTCCGAGTGCAGAACTCGGGCTTTAGGGATCTGCTTAGTATGGGGATTAACTGCACTGATGGACGTTTAGATGTTAGGGGTGTGATCTCCACTAGTCGGAATGCCGAAAAGTTAGGGTCGTTTGTACGTGAATTTTTTAGGCAGCGAAGACGTTTAACTGAGATTTAGGGTTAGCTTCTTGTGTGAATGGTGTGTGCGTGTAATGTGCGTATGGGGTCCTCTGGTCACCAGTATAGAACAGTATGGAAGCTTCACTGATAGTAGTGTGGCTGCGAGGTCTGACCGGAGATTTAATTCTGGTACCACGGGGAGAAGGAGCCCTTGGAGTTTGCCCCAACCTGCTCATGTGGACTGGCATCCCGAGGAGTATCGTGTTGGCTGTGGTTAAAACCCAAATGCGAGAAGAACTGACACTCTGTCAGTTGAATGTAAAATTGCAGTGCAACTGGGTGCCGGACCCAAAGTACGGTAAAGCTTTTAGATGGGCCTTGAACCTTACAAAGGAGGTTAGTGTCTGTTCCACACTGTCAATTGGTACTGAAAATGTCTGGTAGTCAAAAAAGTTTTAAGTTTTTTCGTATTTTTTCAATAGATGTCGTTGCAGTCGTATGTCTCCAGTACTACCAATCACACTGTGTCATACCATATAGTGTTGGAAAGGTATACAATTATATATTGGGTAGTCGAAAAAGTTTTTTCGTATATTGTCAATAGATGTCGTTGCAGTCGTATATCTCCAGTGTTACCAATCACATTGTGTTATACCATATGGTGTTGGAAAGGTGAGGTTTTAAGCTTCATTTAACCAAATTAAATTCGGGGAAATTGAAAAATTGTTACAGCTGTTCAAAAATGAGTGAAAATAATGAAGAAGTTCCCTATATTTTGAAATTTTTTTTTATAAAAGAAGAAGGAAGAATGCCACGCAAGCCACCAAAAAAATTTGTGAAGTTTATGGACACAATGCTGTATCAGTTCGTGTAGCACAACAATTATTTGCTCGCTTCCGTTCTGGAAATTTCGAAATTTCGACTTACGCTGATGAAAGTTTTACACTGATGGAATAATCTCTCTAGCGGAAGAATGACAAAAAGTGGTCGACCAAAATAGTACAAATTTCTTTATTTATATATTTTTATAAATATAAAAAAAAAAAATATGTTAAAATTTGATTAGAAATACGAAAAGACTTTTTCAACTACATGTTGGGAACATTTTGTGAAAGAACTCAATGAAAATTCTGAGAACTACGGCCTTCTTGATTGTTGTCATAATTCTTTTGAAGTGAATACTCACTTTTATAATTTTATCTTATATAATATAGTATAGTATACCAAACACACAATAAATAATATTTCTAATAATTTTTTTTTTCTCTTTCAGGTAATTAGCAATTGTGAAAAGTCGAAATGAAACTATTTATGCACACACAAAAACGAGTTGGTGAGTTGAAAACTGTAGCAAAACCTGAGTTTTTACGCTTATGGGCGGATCCGGCTTGCGAGCTGTTTGCCAAGACACAAATATTATAAATAAGCGCAAATGTAAATCGAATTATATTTACGTAATCAAAACATACAGTGTAGTGTATATTGATATTTTTATTTCCATTCGCGTCAACATTTTTTTTGCTTGTTCATGATTCTAATTATACATCATTCGCGCAACAGGCCAGACAGCGCTGTTTACCTGCAAATCAAGTGAAAATGATCACATTTAGAATTTTAAAATTCTTCCACTTTTATTGCCCTTTTTTATTTATTTATTTTTGCTATAATTTTTGTTTCTCTTGTACTAAAGCAGCTACACTGCACACCACCTCATTTATTTTCGAAATTATGAAATTTCTGAAAAATCACATTAGCGGCTATGTGTAGCTTGTGTGCCGACTTTCAACTGTTGCAGTGCTCGTTGTTGCTGCTTTGCTGCCGAAAAGTGCGCGATGCAGAAAGAACACAAGAAAGTGTGCCTGAGATTAAAATTTTGGCTGCAAACACTTCCGCATAGCTGTGACACCAAATACTAAATATATATACATATATACGTAAATATGTTTGTGTGTGTGTTTGCGTAATTCCAGTGCTTTTATAAATTGTCACTGTCAAATAAGAATGAAATTCAAATAATTTTACTTCAAGTTAAGTGCATAAGAAGCAAAGTGTCTGCCGCTGGTTGCACGAGTGCATACGAATTTGTGTATAAATTTTTAGAGTTGTTTCGTATTTTATGGTATCATGCATATTTTACCCGAGAGATGCTCGCTTGTTTGCCGCCAAACCCATTTGCACTATACTGGGGCTGCTACCTACAATGCTGGTCCAACAATGGTAAAGTGATGTTTTTTGTTAAGAAATGTTTTTCAAAAACTTTTCTTTCATAATTAACAAGTTTGTGCATTCGTTTTCGCCTATTTTTGAACAACATTGTTCAGCTCTTAAAAATTGGTTTTGAGTGCATCCATTCTCGGAATTCGTAGCTGAGAAAATGCATGCACCTACAGATTTCATTGTTGTTGTTGCTATTTCAGCAAATTGTTTATATAAAATATTCGCTGATTCTCTAGATATATTTATATATAGCAATTATAAACAACAGTTAGACACTAT
>JAPZAG010002591.1:0-15812 GCA_027475135.1 Bactrocera correcta | reverse complement strand
GCAATCGATTTCGAAATGCTTCAAATAACTAGTGTAACACATCTAAGTTAATAAACCTTCTTAAACGAACTGAAGTTAACATAAAGCCATAACGGCATAACGACAGTGCATTTAGAAGAATTCCGTATTCTTATATTTAGGTAGAAAGTCGATTTTCTTGTATATATGCATTAAGCAATCGATTTCGAAATGCTTCAAATAACTAGTGTAATATATGTATCTAAGTTAATAAACCTTCTTAAACGAACTGAAGTTAACATAAAGCCATAACGGCATAACGACAGTGCATTTCGAAGAATTCCGTAATCTTATATTAAGGTATAAAGTCGATTTTGCTGTGTATATGCATTTAGCAATCGATTTCGAAAATCTTCAAATCATAAGTTTAACATATTTAAGTTAATAAAGCTTCTTTAACGCACTGAAGTTAACACATAGCCATGGCGTGTATAAAACATGGAAAAGAGAAGTCTGACCATCAGATAGGCAGCAAAAAATGTCCTCTCTACCAAGAAGCGTGCAAAAGAGCCAAAATATGAGGGTCCTACAGCTCAACCTCAACCACTGCGAAGCAGCTCAAGACCTACTTACGCATACAGTGTTTGAGCAGAAAATCGACGTGGCAATAGTCTGCGAACAATATAAAAACATTAGCGCAGCAACGTGGACCTCCGACCTAACGGGCAAAGCGGCCATTTGGGCCTGTGGAGAAAACGTGTTTCAGGAAATACCATTAACAGGACAAGCCTATTACACGCGGGCAAAAGTCTGCGGAATAAACTTTTATAGTTGCTACATCCCGCCAAGCATCGCACAGGATGAATACGCAAGAATCATCGATAACCTAGTACGAGAAGTGTCGAATACCACAGTGAACATAGTGGCAGGTGACTTCAATGCATGGGCAGTGGAGTGGGGCAGCGCGTACACAAACAGGCGAGGAGAAATCCTTCTGAAGGCTTTTTCGGTACTGAACACCGTCTTGCTGAACATTGGTAACAGAAATACGTTCGAAAAAAACGGCCGCGGCTCTGTGATCGATATTACGTTCGCTAGTAGCTCTCTAGTGCGGTCGTGTACATGGCAAGTCAGCGACTTGTACACACACAGTGACCACCTAGCAATCCTGCTTGAAATCGGCAAAACGCACAAAATGCCTAAGGCTCGTAAAAAGGTTCAAACCAGAGGCTGGAAAGCCGAAACACTTGATGAAAATATCTATAAATTAATGCTAGAAGATAATCCGAACTACGCTATGGACACAGAACAGAAGGCTGAATGCCTAGTCAAATATGTAAGCAAAGCCTGCGATGCCGCGATGTGCAGGAAAAAACAAGGCGCATACAGAAAACCCGCATATTGGTGGAATGACACTATTAAAGCCCTGAGAAGTGGATGCCACAAAGCTAGGCGTCAGTGTCAAAGGGGACGACAAACGGCAGATTTTGCAATGCTAAACGAGCGCTTTAAACGAAAACGAAACGAACTGAAGAAAGCAATAAAGAAGAGCAAAGCTTGCTGTTTTAAAGAGCTATGCAACAAGGTCGAAGAAAACCCGTGGGGAGATGCATATAAAATCGTCATGTCTAAGTTTAAAGACAATAAAGGACAAGCGCCTACATGCCCTAGACTTCTAAAGACGGTTGTCCAAACGCTCTTTCCGACGCAATTGCTACAAATGCAGCAAGTAAAGGAAGCTACAAATGCACCGCTAGTTACTGAACAAGAAACTATTGAAGCAGCAGAGAGATTCGAAAATGCAAAAGCACCAGGCTTAGATGGCATACCGAATAAGGCCCTAAAACTCGCTATTAACTATAAACCCACCCCATTTACGGAAGTCTATACGCAATGCTTACGGGAGGGAGTATTCCCTAAGATTTGGAAAAAGCAGCGGCTAGTGCTTATACAAAAGCCAAATAAACCAGCAGGAGAGCCAGGCTCCTACCGACCACTATGTATGTTGGACACAATGGGGAAAATACTGGAGCGTATAATCTGTGCGCGGCTAGAGCAACATCTAGAAAGACAGCCACCGGGATTAGCTGAAAACCAGTATGGCTTTCGAAGGCACAGGTCGACAGTAGACGCCATAAAAAAGCTAACAGAGATCGCAAGTAAGGCAATTGAAGGAACCAGATGGTTATATGGCAGCAAAGAATATTGCGCGGTTGTGACGTTCGACGTTAAAAATGCTTTCAATTCGGCCTATTGGCCGCATATCATGGACGCCCTGAAACAAAAGAAGACACCACTCTACTTACTGAAGATCATATCTAGCTACCTCTCGCACAGATTACTGCTATATGACACCGAAGAAGGCCCTAAAAACTACACTATAACAGGCGGTGTACCACAGGGCTCAGTACTAGGGCCACTACTGTGGAATGTCTTATACGACGGTGTGCTACGTCTTCCACTGCCCAAAGAAATACAAATAATCGGGTACGCTGATGATATAGCAGTAACGGTAGTGGCAAAAGAAATAAGACATGTAGAGTATCTATGCAACCACGTGGCGATAAAAATAAAAGAATGGCTCACAAAGGCAAAGCTCCAGTTAGCAGGCCAAAAAACTGAAGCGGTACTAATAACGAGTAGAAAAAAGTTAGAGGCGACTACGCTCAACATCGACGGATACAATATCCCAACGCAACAATCGTTGAAATACCTGGGGGTAATTATTGACGCGAGGCTAAACTATCGGACCCACATCGTAAAAGCCTGCGAGAAAGCGGCAAAGGTGACGGCTGCACTAACCCGAATCATGGTCAACATAGGTGGACCTAGCCAAAATAGACGCGCTCTTCTGGCAAAAGTTAGCCAGTCAGTACTGATGTACGCCGCACCCATATGGGGACCAGCATTGCTGAATAAAACATATGCGAGTACGGCAAAAGCAGTAGTTCGGCTAAGTGCAATCAGGGTAGCTTGCGCTTTCCGGACTGTGTCGCACGAAGCGGCTGGAATTATCTCAGGTATCATGCCTCCAGATATTATGGCGATGGAGCTAAAAAGAATTTACGACAAAACAAAAAATGAGGGCAGACGACTAAATAAACAAGTGAAGCAACAAGAAAGACAAACCAGCCTTAATGAGTGGCAGAAACGATGGGACGAAACAACCAAAGGTAGATGGACACACACGTTGATCAGAAACGTGCAGGAATGGGTAGAGAGAAATCACGGAGAAACTGACTATTACTTGACGCAGTTCCTGACTGGGCACGGCTGCTTTAGAGAATATTTATACAAATATGGACATGACGATGGGTTGAACTGCTCTTTTTGCGGAAATGAAAATGAGAACGCGTGGCACATTTTCTTCCTGTGCCCCCGTTATAAAGATGAAAGAGAGGAGCTAGAGCAACTTCTCGCAGAGCGGCTAACCCCTGAAAATATTGTACCACACATGTTACGTTCTCAGCAGGTGTGGAAGTTTATTAGAGAATGGAGCGCGACAGTCCTAATAGAGCTTAGAAGGAAGGAATGGGAAAGAAATAGCGAAAGACGAGCGATCAACTTGGAGCTGGAAAACCCGTAGAAAGAGAGCCAACCGGCTAACGCTATCCTTGCGAAGAAATGCCTAGCGGCGGTCCCGCAAGGAAATAAATAGCGTGAGGAGACGGAGTTAGGGTTTAGTACGTAGGCGTCCTACTCCGCAGGTTCCGCTCTTGGTAACAATGGCGGCACATGCGCTAGTGGGATGAATCGTGCATGCCGTCCCAAACAAGACGGTATCTTTCGAAGATTCCCCCTCCGGCAACAAAAAAAAAACAAAAAAAAAAAAAAACATAGCCATGGCGGCATAACAGCAGTTCATGTAGACGAATTCCGTAATCTTATATTTAGATATAAAGTCGATTTTCTTGTATATAGACATTTAGCAATCGATATCGAAATGCCTCAAATCATTATTTTAATATATTTAAGTTAATTAACCCCCTTTATCTTACTAAAGTCTACAAACGCCTTAACGGCATAATGGCAGTGCATGTAGAAGAATTCCGTTATCATATATTTAGGTATAAAGTCGATTTTCTTGTATATATGCATTAAGCAATCGATATCGAAATGCTTCAAATAACTGGTTAACATATTTAAGTTAATAAACCTTCTTTAACTAATTGAAGTTAAAACAAAACCATAACGGTATAACGGCAGTGCATTTAGAAGAATTCAGTTAACTTATATTTTGGTAGAAAGTCGATTTTCTTGTATATAGCAATAGATATCGAAATGCCTCAAATCTTTAGTTTAATATATTTAAGTTAATTAACCCCCTTTATCTTACTGAAGTCTACAAACGCCTTAACGGCATAACAGCAGTGCATGTAGAAGAATTCCTTTATCAAATATTTAGGTATAAAGTCGATTTTCTTGTATATACACTTTTAGCAATCGATATCGAAATACCTCTTATTTGACTTATTTAAGTTAACAAACCTACTTTAACGCACTGAAGTTAACACAAAGCCCTGGCGGCATAACAGCAGTGCATGTAGAAGAATTCCGTTATCATATATTTAGGTATAAAGTCGATTTTCTTGTATATAGCAATCGATATCGAAATGCCTCAAATCATTAGTTTAATATATTTAAGTTAATTAACCCTCTTTATCTTACTGAATTCTACAAACGCATTAACGGCATAACGGCAGTGCATGTAGAAGGATTCCTTTATCATATATTTAGGTATAAAGTCGATTTTCTTGTATATACACTTTTAGCAATCGATATCGAAATACCTCTTATTTGACTTATTTAAGTTAACAAACCTACTTTAACGCACTGAAGTTAACACAAAGCCCTGGCGGCATAACAGCAGTGCATGTAGAAGAATTCCGTTATCATATATTTAGGTATAAAGTCGATTTTCTTGTATAAAGCAATCGATATCGAAATGCCTCAAATCATTAGTTTAATATATTTAAGTTAATTAACCCTCTCTATCTTACTGAAGTCTACAAACGCCTTAACGGCATAACGGCAAAGCATTTAGAAGAATCCCTTAATCTTATATTTAGGTATAAAGTCCATTTTCTTGTAAATACTCATTTAACAATCGAAATCAAAATGCTTCAATCATTAGTTTTACATATTTAAGTTAACAAACCAACTTTAACGCACTGAAGTTAACACAAAGCCATGGCGGCATAACGGCAGTGCTTGTAGAAGAATTCCGTTATCATATATTTAGGTATAAAGTCGATTTTCTTGTATATACTCATTAAGCAATCGATATCGAAATGCATCAAGTCACTAGTGTAACACATCTAAGTAATAAACCTTCTTAAACGAACTGAAGTTAACATAAAGCCATAACGGCATAACGGCAGTGCATTTAGAAGAATTCCGTTAACTTTATTTTAGGTAGAAAGTCGATTTTCTTGTATATATGCATTAAGCAATCGATTTCGAAATGCTTCAAGTAACTAGTGTAACATATCTAAGTTAATAAACCTTCTTAAACGAACTGAAGTTAACATAAAGCCATAACGGCATAACGGCAGTGCATTTGGAAGAATTCTGTAATCTTATATTTAGGTATAAAGTCGATTTGTTGTGTACATGCATTTAGCAATCGATTTCGAAAATCTTCAAATCATAAGTTTAACATATTTAAGTTAATAAAGCTTCTTTAACGCACTGAAGTTAACATAAAGCCATGGCAGCATAACGGCAGTGCATTTAGAAAAATTCCGTATCTTATATTTAGGTATAAAGTCGATTTGGTTGTATATACACATTTAGCAATCGATATCTAAATACTTCAAATCATTAGTTTAACATATTTAAGTTAATTAATCTTTGTTAACGTATTGAAGTTGATGTAAAGCCATGGTGGCATAACGACAGTACATTTGGAAGAATTCCGTAATCTTTTATTTAAGTATAAAGTCGATTTTCTTGTATATATGCCTTAAGCAATCGATATCGAAATGCTTCAAATAACTAGTTTAACATATTTAATTTAATAAACCTTCTTAACCTAACTGAAGTTAACATAAAACCATAACGGTATAACGGCAGTGCGTTTGGAAGAATTCCGTAATCTTATATTTAGGTATTAAGTCGATTTTCTTGTATATACGCATTTAGCAATCGATATCGAAATGCTTCAAATCATTAGTTTAACATATTTAAGTTAATTAACCCCCTTTATCTTACTGAAGTCTACAAACGCCTTAACGGCATAACGGCAAAGCATTTAGAAGAATTCCGTAAGCTTATATTTAGGTATAAAGTCGATTTTCTTGTATATATGCATTAAGCAATCGATATCGAAATGCTTCAATTAACTGGTTTAACATCTTTAAGTTAACAAACCTACTTTAACGCACTGAAGTTAACACAAAGCCATGGCGGCATAGCGGCAGTGCATGTAGAAGAATTTCGTAAGCTTATATTTAGGTATAAAGTCGATTTTCTTGTATATATGCATTAAGCAATCGATTTCGAAATGCTTAAAATAACTAGTGTAACATATCTAAGTTAATAAACCTTCATAAACGAACTGAAGTTAACATAAAGCCATAACGGCATAACGGCAGTGCATTTAGAAGAATTCCGTATTCTTATATTTAGGTAGAAAGTCAGTTTTCTTGTATATATGCATTAAGCAATCGATTTCGAAATGCTTCAAATAACTAGTGTAACATATCTAAGTTAATAAACCTTCTTAAACGAACTGAAGTTAACATAAAGCCATAACGGCATAACGGCAGTGCATTTGGAAGAATTCCGTAATCTTATATTTAGGTATAAAGTCGATTTTGTTGTGTATGTGCATTTAGCAATCGATTTCGAAAATCTTCAAATCATTAGTTTAACATATTTAAGTTAATAAAGCTTCTTTAACGCATTGAAGTTAACACAGAGCCATGGCGGCATAACGGGAGTTCATGTAGAAGAATTCCGTAATCTTATATTTAGGTAGAAAGTCGATTTTCTTCTATATACACATTTGGCAATCGATATCGAAATGCCTCAAATCATTAGTTTATCATATTTAAGTTAATTAACCTTTTTTAACGTATTGAAGTTGATATAAAGCCATGGTGGCATAACGACAGTACATTTGGAAGAATTCCGTAATCTTATATTTAGGTATAAAGTCGATTTTCTTGTATATATGCATTTAGCAATCGATATCGAAATGCTTCAAATAACTGGTTTAACATATTTAAGTTAATAAACCTTCTTTAACTAACTGAAGTTAACATAAAGCCATAACGGCATAACGGCAGTGCATTTGGAAGAATTCCGTAATCTTATATTTAGGTATAAAGTCGATTTTCTTGTATATACACATTTAGCAATCGATATCGAAATTCCTCAAATCATTAGTTTAAAATATTTAAGTTAATTAACCCCCTTTATCTTACTGGAAGTCTACAAACGCCTTAACGGCATAACGGCAGTGAAATGTAGAAGAATTCGTTATCATATATTTAGGTATAAAGTCGATTTTCTTGTATATACACATTTAGCAATCGATATCGAAATGCCTCAAATCATTAGTTTAATATATTTAAGTTAATTAACCCTCTCTTTCTTACTGAAGTCTACAAACGCCTTAACGGCATAACGGCAAAGCATTTAGAAGAATTCCGTAATCTTATATTTAGGTATAAAGTCCATTTTCTTGTATATACTCATTTAGCAATGGAAATCGAAATGCTTCAAATCATTAGTTTAACATATTTAAGTTAACAAACCTACTTTAACGCACTGAAGTCTACAAACGTTTTAACGGCATAACGGCAAAGCATTTAGAAGAATTACGTAATCTTATATTTACGTATAAAGTCAATTTTGTTGTATATACACATTTAGCAATCGATATCGAAATGCTTCAAATCATTAGTTTAACATATTTAAGCTAATTAACCCTCTCTATCTTACTGAAGTCTACAAACGCCTTAACGGCATAACGGCAAAGCATTTAGAAGAATTCCGTAATCTTATATTTAGGCATAAAGTCCATTTTCTTGCATATACTCATTTAGCAATCGAAATCGAAATGCTTCAAATCATTAGTTTAACATATTTAAGTTAACAAACCTACTTTAACGCACTGAAGTTAACACAAAGCCATGGCGGCATAACGGCAGTGCATGTAGAAGAATTCCGTTATCATATATTTAGATATAAAGTCGATTTTCTTGAATATACTCATTTAGAAATCGATATCGAAATGCTTCAAATAACTGGTTTAACATATCTAAGTTAATAAACCTTCTTTATCTTACTGAAGTCTACAAAAGCCTTAACGGCATAACGGCAGTGCATTTGGAAGAATTCCGTAATCTTATATTTAGGTACTAAGTCGATTTTCTTGTATATACACATTTAGCAATCGATATCGAAATGCCTCAAATCATTAGTTTAACATATTTAAGTTAATTAACCCCCTTTATCTTACTGAAGTCTACACAAGCCTTAACGGCATAACGGCAGTACATGTAGAAGAATACCGTTATCATATATTTAGGTATAAAGTCGATTTTCTTGTACATACACATTTAGCAATCGATATCGAAATGCCTCAAATCATTAGTTTAACATATTTAAGTTAATTAACCCTCTTTATCTTACTGAAGTCTACAAACGCCTTAATTGCATAACGGCAAAGCATTTAGAAGAATTACGTAATCTTATATTTAGGTATAAAGTCCATTTTCTTGTATATACTCATTTAGCAATCGAAATCGAAATGCTTCAAATAACTAGTTTAGCATATCTAAGTTAATAAACCTTCTTTATCTTACTGAAGTCTACAAAAGCCTTAACGGCATAACGGCAGTGCATTTGGAAGAATTCCGTAATCTTATATTTAGGTATTAAGTCGATTTTCTTGTATATACACATTTAGCAATCGACATCGAAATGCTTCAAATAACTAGGCTAACATATTTAAGTTAATAAACCTTCTTTATCCTACTGAAGTCTACAAAAGCTTTAACTTCATAACGGCAGTGCATTTGGAAGAATTCCGTAATCTTATATTTAGGTATTAAGTCGATTTTCTTGTATATACTCATATAGCAATCGATATAGAAATGCTTCAAATCATTAGTTTAACATATTTAAGTTAATTAACCCTCTTTATCTTACTGAAGTCTACAAACGTTTTAACGGCATAAAGGCAAAGCATTTAGAAGAATTACGTTATCTTATATTTAGGTATAAAGTCGATTTTGTTGTATGTACACATTTAGCAATCGATATCGAAATGCTTCAAATCATTAGTTTAACATATTTAAGCTAATTAACCCTCTTTATCTTACTAAAGTCTACAAAAGCCTTAACGGCATAACGGCGGAGCATTTGGAAGAATTCCGTAATCTTATATTTAGGTATTAAGTCGATTTTCTTGTATATACACATTTAGCAATCGATATCGAAATGCCTCAAATCATTAGTTTAACATATTTACGTTAGTTAACCCCCTTTATCTTACTGAAGTCTACAAACGCCTTAACGGCATAACGGCAGTGCATGTAGAAGAATTCCGTTATCATATATTTTAGTATAAAGTCGATTTTCTTGTACATACACATTAAGCAATCGATATCGAAATGTCTCAAATCATTAGTTTACCATATTTAAGTTAATTAACCCTCTTTATCTTACTGAAGTCTACAAACGCCTTAATTGCATAACGGCAAAGCATTTAGAAGAATTACGTAATCTTATATTTAGGTATAAAGTCGATTTTGTTGTATGTACACATTTAGCAATCGATATCGAAATGCTTCAAATCATTAGATTAACATATTTAAGCTAATTAACCCTCTTTATCTTACTGAAGTCTACAAACGCCTTAACGGCATAACGGCAGTGCATGTAGAAGAATTCCGTTATCATATATTTGGGTATAAAGTCGATTTTCTTGTATATACACATTTAGCAATCGATATCGAAATGCCTCAAATCATTTGTTTAATATATTTAAGTTAATTAACCCACTCTATCTTACTGAAGTCTACAAACGCCTTAATGGCATAACGGCAAAGCATTAAGAAGAATTCCGTAATCTTATACTTAGGTGGAAAGTCCATTTTCTTCTATATACTCATTTAGCAATCGAAATCGAAATGCTTCAAATCATTAGTTTAAAATATTTAAGTTAACAAACCTACTTTAACGCACTGAAGTTAACGCAAAGCCATGGCGGCATAACGGCAGTGCGTGTAGAAGAATTCCGTAATCTTATATTTAGGTATAAAGTCGATTTTCTTGTATATACTCATTTAGCAATCGATATCGAAATGCTTCAAATAACTAGTGTAACATATCTAAGTTAATAAACCCTCTTTAACTTACTGAAGTTAACATAAAACCATAACGGTATAACGGCAGTGCATTTGGAAGAATTCCGTAACCTTATATTTAGGTATAAAGTCGATTTTCTTGTATACACACGTTTAGTAATCGATATCGAAATGCCTCAAATCTTTAGTTTAACATATTTAAGTTAATAACCTTCTTTAACATATTGAATTTGATATAAAGCCATGGCGGCATAACGACAGTACATTTGGAAGAATTCCGTAATCTTATATTTAGGTATAAGGAAGATTTTCTGGTATATATGCACTTAGCAATCGCTTTCGAAAATCTTCAAATCTTTAGTTTAACATATTTAAGGTAATAAAGCTTCTTTAACGCACTGAAGTTAAGACAAAGCCATGGCGGCATAACGGCAGTTCATGCAGAAGAATTCCGTAATCTTATATTTAGGTATAAAGTCGATTTTCTTCTATATACACATTTAGCAATCGATATCGAAATGCCTCAAATCATTAGTTTATCATATTTTAGTTAATCAACCTTTTTTAACGTATTGAAGTTGATATAAAGCCATGGTGGCATAACGACAGTACATTTGGAAGAATTCCGTAATCTTATATTTAGGTATAAAGACGATTTTCTTGTTTATATGCATTAAGCAATCGATATCGAAATGCCTCAAATCATTAGTTTAATATATTTAAGTTAATTAACCCACTCTATCTTACTGAAGTCTACAAACGCCTTAACGGCATAACGGCAAAGCATTTAGAAGAATTCCGTAATCTTATACTTAGGTATAAAGTCCATTTTCTTGTATATACTCATTTAGCAATCGAAATCGAAATGCTTCAAATCATTAGTTTAACATATTTAAGTTAACAAACCTTCTTTAACGCACTGAAGTTAACACAAAGCCATGGCGGCATAACGGCAGTGCATGTAGAAGAATTCCGTTATCATATATTTAGTTATAAAGTCGATTTTCTTGTATATACTCATTTAGCAATCGATATCGAAATGCTTCAAATAACTAGTGTAACATATCTAAGTTAATAAACCTTCTTAAACGAACTGAAGTTAACATAAAGCCATAACGGCATAACGGCAGTGCATTTGGAAGAATTCCGTAATCTTATATTTAGGTATAAATTCGATTTTGTTGTGTATATGCATTTAGCAATCGATTTCGAAAATCTTCAAATCATAAGTTTAACATATTTAAGTTAATAAACCTTCTTTAACGCAACGAAGTTTACATAAAGCCATGGCGGCATAACGGCAGTGCATTTAGAAGAATTCCGTAATCTCATATTTAGGTATAAAGTCGATTTTGTTGAAATATACTCATTTAGCAATCGATATCTAAATGCTTCAAATCATTAGTTTAACATATTTAAGTTAATTAACCTTTTTTAACGTATTGAAGTTGATATAAAGCCATTGGCATAACGGCAGTACTTTTAGGAAGAATTCCGTAATCTTTATTCAGGTATAAAGTCGATTTTGTTGTATATATGCATTTAGCAATCGATATCGAAATGCTTCAAATCACTGGTTTAACATATTTAAGTTAATAAACCTTCTTTAACTAACTGAAGTTAACATAAAGCCATAACGGTATAACGGCAGTGCATTTGGAAGAATTCCGTAATCTTATATTTAGGTATAAAGTCGATTTTCTTGTATATACTCATTTAGCAATCGAATACGAAATGCTTCAAATCATTAGTTTAACATATTTAAGTTAATTAACCCTCTTTATCTTACTGAAGTCTACAAACGCCTTAACGGCATAACGGCAAAGCATTTAGAAGAATTACGTAATCTTATATTTAGGTATAAAGTCGATTTTGTTGTATATACTCATTTAGCAATCGATATCGAAATGCTTCAAATCATTAGTTTAACATATTTAAGTTAATTAACCCTCTTTATCTTACTGAAGTCTACAAAAGCCTTAACGGCATAACGGCAGTGCATTTAGAAGAATTCCGTAAGCTTATATTTAGGTATAAAGTCGATTTTCTTGTATATACTCATTTAGCAATCGAATCGAAATGCTTCAAATCATTAGTTTAACATATTTAAGTTAATTAACCCTCTTTATCTTACTGAAGTCTACAAACGCCTTAACGGCATAACGGCAAAGCATTTAGAAGAATTACGTAATCTTATATTTAGGTATAAAGTCGATTTTGTTGTATATACTCATTTAGCAATCGATATCGAAATGCTTCAAATCATTAGTTTAACATATTTAAGTTAATTAACCCTCTTTATCTTACTAAAGTCTACAAAAGCCTTAACGGCATAACGGCAGTGCATTTGGAAGAATTCCGTAATCTTATATTTAGGTATAAAGTCGATTTTCTTGTATATACACATTTAGCAATCGATATCGAAATGCCTCAAATCATTAGTTTAACATATTTAAGTAATTAACCCTCTTTATCTTACTGAAGTCTACAAACGCCTTAATTGCATAACGGCAAAGCATTTAGAGGAATTACATAATCTTATATTTAGGCATAAAGTCGATTTTCTTGTATATACTCATTTAGCAAGCGATATCGAAATGCCTCAAATCATTGGTTTAACATATTTAAGTTAGTTAACCCTCTTTATCTTACTGAAGTCTACAAACGCCTTAATTGCATAACGGCAAAGCATTTAGAGGAATTACATAATCTTATATTTAGGTATAAAGTCGATTTTCTTGTACATACACATTTAGCAATCGATATCGAAATGCCTCAAATCATTAGTTTAACGTATTTAAGTTAATTAACCCTCTTTATCTTACTGAAGTCTACAAACGCCTTAATTGCATAACGGCAAAGCATTTAGAGGAATTACATAATCTTATATTTAGGTATAAAGTCGATTTTCTTGTATATATGCATTAAGCAATCGATATCGAAATGCTTCAAATAACTGGTTTAACATATTTAAGTTAATAAACCCTCTTTAACTAACTGAAGTTTACAAACGCCTTAACGGCATAACGGCAAAGCATTTGAAGAATTCCGTAACCTTATATTTAGGTATAAAGTCGATTTTCTTGTATATACACATTTAGCAATCGATATCGAAATGCCTCAAATCATAAGTTTAACATATTTAAGTTAATTAACCTTTTTTAACATATTGAAGTTCATATAAAGCCATGGCGGCATAACGACAGTACATTTTGAAGAATTCCGTAATCTTATATTTAGGTATAAAGTCGATTTTCTTGTATATATGCATTAAGCAATCGATTTCGAAATGCTTCTAATAACTGGTGTAACATATCTAAGTTAATAAACCATCTTTAACGAACTGAAGTTAACATAAAGCCATAACGGCATAACGGCAGTGCATTTAGAAGAATTCCGTAAGCGTATATTTAGGTATAAAGTCGATTTTGTTGTATATACACATTTAGCAATCGATATCGAAATGCCTCAAATCATTAGTTTAACATATTTAAGTTAATTAACCTTCTTTAACATATTGAAGTTCATATAAAGCCATGGCGGCATAACGACAGTACATTTGGAAGAATTCCGTAATCTTATATTTAGGTATAAGGAAGATTTTCTTGTATATATGCACTTAGCAATCGATTTCGAAAATCTTCAAATCATTAGTTTAACATATTTAAGTTAATAAAGATTCTTTAACGAACTGAAGTTAACACAAAGCCATGGCGGCATAACGGCGGGTCATATAGAAGAATTCCGTAATCTTATATTTAGGTATAAAGTCGATTTTCTTCTATATACACATTTAGCAATCGATATCGAAATGCCTCAAATCATTAGTTTATCATATTTTAGTTAATTAACCTTTTTTAACGTATTGAAGGTGATATAAAGCCATGGTGGCATAACGACAGTACATTTGGAAGAATTCCGTAATCTTTTATTTAGGTATAAAGTCGATTTTCTTGTATATATGCATTAAGCAATCGATATCGAAATGCTCAAATAACTGGTTTAACATATTTAAGTTAACAAACCTTCTTTAACTAACTGAAGTTAACATAAAGCCATAACGGTATAACGGCAGTGCATTTGGAAGAATTCCGTAA
The DNA here is from genome assembly GCA_027475135.1 of Bactrocera correcta. Lineage (NCBI taxonomy): Eukaryota > Metazoa > Arthropoda > Insecta > Diptera > Tephritidae > Bactrocera > Bactrocera correcta. The sequence goes on along the minus strand of JAPZAG010002591.1, from coordinate 1,435 downwards.
TGTTATATTTAGGTATTAAGTCGATTTTCTTGTATATACACATTTAGCAATCGATATCGAAATGCCTCAAATCATTAGTTTAACATATTTAAGTTAATTAACCCCCTTTATCTTACTGAAGTCTACAAACGCCTTAACGGCAAAACGGCAGTGCATGTAGAAGAATTCCGTTATCATATATTTAGGTATAAAGTCGTTTTTCTTGTACATAAACATTTAGCAATCGATATCGAAATGCCTCAAATCATTAGTTTAACATATTTAAGCCAATTAACCCACTTTATCTTACTGAAGTCTACAAACGCCTTAACGGCATAACGGCAAAGCATTTAGAAGAATTACGTAATCTTATATTTAGGTATAAAGTCGATTTTCTTGTATATACTCATTTAGCATTCGAAATCGAAATGCTTCAAATCATTAGTTTAACATATTTAAGATAATTAACCCTTTTATCTTACTGAAGTTACAAACGCCTTAACGCCATAACGGCAAAGCATTTAGAAGAATTATGTAATCTTATATTTCGGTATAAAGTCGCTTTTCTTGTATATACTCATTTAGCAATCGAAATCGAAATGCTTCAAATCATTAGCTTAACATATTCAAGTTAATTAACCCTATTTATTTTATTGAAGTCTACAAACATCTTAACGGCATAAGGGCAAAGCATGTAGAAGAATTACGTAATCTTATATTTAGGTATAAAGTCGATTTTCTTGTATATACTCATTTAGCAATCGATATAGAAATGCTTCAAATTATTAGTTTAACATAATTAAGTTAATTACCCTTTTTATCTTACTGAAGTCCACAAACGTTTAACGGCATAACGGCAAAGCATTTAGAAGAATTACGTAATCTTATATTTAGGTACTAAGTCGATTTTCTTGTATACACACATTTAGCAATCGATATCGAAATGCCTCAAATCATTAGTTTACATATTTAAGTTAATTAACCCCCTTAATCTTACAGAAGTCTACAAACGCCTTAACGGCATAACGGCAGTGCATGTAGAAGAATTCCGTTATCATATATTTATGTATAAAGTCTATTTTCTTGTAAATACACATTTAGCAATCGATATCGAAATGCCTCAAATCATTAGTTTAACATATTTAAGTAAATTAACCCTCTTTATCTTACTGAAGTCTACAAACGCCTTAACTGCATAACGGCAAAGCATTTCGAAGAATTACGTAATCTTATATTTAGGTATTAAGTCGATTTTCTTGTATACACACATTTAGCAATCGATATCGAAATCCCTCAAATCATTAGTTTAACATATTTAAGTTAATTAACCCCATTTATCTTACTGAAGTCTACAAACGCCTTAACGGCATAACGGCAGTGCATATAGAAGAATTCCGTTATCATATATTTAGTTATAAAGTCGATTTTCTTGTACATACACATTTAGCAATCGATA
>JAPZAG010002590.1:0-15818 GCA_027475135.1 Bactrocera correcta | reverse complement strand
CCAAGATTATCTACGACTTCGTTATTTTGATTTTCGCTTTGCTCTCGTTCACTATCGGAACCATTTGCCTTGCTTCTTTGTTCAACCTGGTTCTGCAGCTCGAATTATTTTCTCCAGCAGTAGATTGAAGAAGTCGCACGATAGGGAGTCGATTGTCTGAAACCTCGTTTGGTATCGAACGGCTCGGTGAGGTCCTTCCCGATCCTAACGGAGCTTTTGTTATTGCTCAACATAAGCTTACACAGCCGTATTATTTTAGCGTGGATACCAAATTCATACATCGTGGCATAAAGGCAGCACCTTTTCGTGCTTTCAAAAGCAGTTTTGAAATCGACGAAGTTGTGGTGTGTATCGATTCTCCTTTCACGGGTCTTTTCAAGGATTTGGCGAATGCTGAATGTCTGATTAGTTGTAGTTTTTCAGGCCTAAAGGCACACTGACAAGGTCCAATCAGTTTGTTGATGGTCTTTCAAACACAATGTTCGATAAGACTTTATTTACGATGTTAAAGAGGCTTATCCCATGGTAGTTGGCTTCGATTTTGGGATCTCCCTTTTTGAGGATTGGGCAGAGCGTACATAAATTTCAATCGTTACTTAGAGATTGGTTACTGAAAGAACAATCCGGCATTCAGCTATCCACTACCCCAAAGCGGGGCAAAATTACTTTAATTATAAGTATATTTTGAGTTCAATTCAAATCAGACTGAAGATCTAAAACTTTACATCTAATTTACTGTACAATATGTATTTTCCATTAATAACTCAGTTCTATGTAAGAATAGAGTTCGAGAAGACTTAAATTAAATTGTATTACTTTCAACTTCATAAATAATATTAAATTTCTTTGTTTTCAAAATTGTTAACAAATTGTATGTATTTTATTTCTATTAATTTTCCCTTAATGAATATCTTCGTGACCGTTACAATCACACCAGTTGCTGCGTGTTTCAGTATTTCAGTGATTTGTGTGCGCATGAGCACAACGAGTGGCCAGTGATATCGCCTGTAACACGACAAATCCAAAGGCAAACGCAGTATGCAAAAACACAACACAAGCACATAAATACATTAATGTACTCGTTTGTGAGGAAAACAACCCCTAACTGCATAAGGCACGCTTTCAAACTGATTATGGACAGCCTCTTTTGCATATTATTTGTTGTACTTTGCACGGCTGTCTTGTTATTGCATTCGAACTATGCCTGTTCTATGCGTTGCTATGCACATGCTGCGCTTCAATATGCTACCATACCCTACTTAGCTATTTTCTGACGCTTATAGTTGCTTTTCGCAAATTATTCCATTTGTACAGTGTGTCATAGAAATATACAGACATCTATACACATGTTTACTAAATATGCCTAGCTGTTGTTTTCTATGCATTCTAATGCAATGAGCGCTTTGTTTTTGCCGCTGCGCTCGTATAAATGTACACGCCATACAAATATACGTACAAAACAGCGCTCATCACCCCGCCACCCCACATTTAGTTACCCTTTTATAGGGCTCAATGATTTTTTTTTTGCTTTTCTTCGATTCTTATTTGTTTGTTGGAGCAAAGTGGCGCTCACGTTGTACGGCCGCATGCTAGCTGGTATTGCTGCCGCTGCTGTGCTGCTGCTGCGCTGCGCCTTGGGTGGCTTGCAGCTGCACTGCACTGCGCTGCTTTGGCGCTCCAGTGCTACAGTGCTCCAACGCTCTGTTCTACCCTGCTGCTCTGCTACCAGTTCGGCGGCTGCGTTGTCTGCTTGCCGTTGACGGTCGCTGCTTGCTGCCTTGCCAGGCTGCTAGCCCGCCTGGGTGACTACGACGAGCCAGTGCTAGTGCTGAGGCCGGCATTTGGTCGTTTCGCGTTCACTTTGACGAATTGACGTACGGTAGTTTGGCCGTTTAGCGGAAATTACATCGCGGAAAACACAATAAACTTTTGCTTGACAAATATTCAAGTGCCGTCGCTAATTATGATCGGCCGCAAGTGTTGAGACGCTCGAAAATAGACGTTCTCGAAATAAACGAGTGTGTGTGTGCGTTTGTGCACTGTTTAGAAATCTCGAAAATTGCATAGAAGTGCTGGCTTGACTAAGCAACCGGTCAGCGGTGGAAACGTTTTATGTAAAATATCAAATATATCTTTAGAAAAGAAAGAAATGCATAAATCTGAATATCGCCAATGCGATTCAGTGGAAATGTAATTATGTAGTGTGCTCGAAAAGTAATTCCCAGAATTTCGTGTGGAATAAATTATAATCTGTGGAAATAGTGTGTGTGATTTTCGTGCGAATTTTATAAAACTGTGGATTACGCTTGAAAAACGGGAAAAATACAAATTGCTTTGATTAGCCGCTTGGCAGTAAAAATATATGTTATTGTGCTTCAAAAAAAAAAGTAGAAAAAATTTGAAAACTAATTGAAAAAAGCTTGAAAAAAGTATTGAAGAAAATTTTAAAAATATATAGCAAAAATACTGAAAAAGATGCTGAAAATTTTTGAAAATAATATTCGAAAATTTTGAAAAACGATTTTGAAAAATAATTTGAAAAAATGAAAACTATTATATTCAAACTGAAACGATTTTGTTTATCAAAACACAATAATATTTGATATTTGAATTTATCATGGTGTGAGAGTTTAATAAAAAATCACTGAAATGAAACTATTTTTGTTTTTCGAAAATTGAAAAATATGTTTTGGAATTTAAAATGAAAATCTAACTAAAACGCTCTATGAAAAAATTGAAAGATTTTGAAAATGTACAACATATCTTGAGCAGTATTCAAATCAAATTTTGAACAGTATTTAAAATACTATTTCAATAAATAAATATTAATATAAATAATAAAAATTAAGAAAAGCAAAATATTAAAAAGGTTATTTTCTATTAAAATCTCTTTTAAAACATATTTTGAGACTTTATAAATGTCATTCAAAAAGTCACAGCTGTTTCGTAATTGAAATACAGAGCCAAAACTTTCAAATAGCTAAAGTGTAAAAAATTTAATCATAGTAAGAGCAAAAGTAAACTGAAAATAATATTCGAAATTTTTTTAATTAAAATTTTTAGTTCCAAAAATTACAAAAAGTGTAAGAAAATACTTAGAAAGTAAAAACAAATTTTTTCGAAAACAATGTTCGAAAATTTTTTTTAGATTCAAATTTTCAGTTCGAAAGAAAACACAAAAGTGTATATAAATTCTTAAAAAGTGAAAAAAAATTTCGCAATTTTCGATAACAATATTCGAAAATTATTTCACAATATTTTAGCAAAAACTTCAATATTTTTACAACGAAAACATATTTTTTCAATACGTGATAGTGAGACAAACACATAATGGTCAAAACAGGAGCAAAATAAAATTTTCAAAAATAGTATGCGAAAGTGATATTCTGCTTTCTCAAATGTGTCAAAAATATATAATAAAAGTAAAACAAAAATTAAATATAAGCCTAAAATTTCGAAATTAGTATTCGAAATTAATTTTCGAAAATCAATAATATCTGATGTTTAAAATTTTCAAATAAATAATCGCGCAGCAACTGAAAAAATAAAAATAAATTAATTATAGTGAGAAAAAAAACTATTTTCAACTCTCGAGCGTGCAAAAAAATAATAATAACAAAAGCAAATCGAAAACTTGCAATTTTTGAGCAAACGACGATCACACACAAAATCGCAAAGCTAAAGACTAACTTCAAAACTTAACTTAAATTTTCATCGCTGGAACGACACAACTTCATATAGAGAATTGAGTGCAATTATTTAATTTGCATATCATCCAGCTCTTAAGTTATGGATCGTATTTGGAAAAAGTTTTTGCTATGCTTTGTTTTATGTTCACCGTTAAGAGAATATAAATACGCAAACACACATACATACATATTTACATATATAAAATCATGTATACAAACATGCTGAAACTAATATGTGCCATTGTATCGTATTGGGGTGCATAAATCATACAACAACAACTCATCTGAAATATATTTTTCAAAATATTCATTTTAAATATGCGTCACTTCATTTGCAAAAAAAAAGTAAACAAGATGATTTGCAATTAGTAGTTCAGTAAAGAGCGAAGCTGCAACGTGACCGCAACTACGACACTTTTTATCGGTTTTTTTCTTGTTTTTGCATGATATATACTACTCAGCCTACTCGTTTGACGATCGCTTGAAACAGATATACACGCTCTCATAGGCAGATTTTTATATTGCTTTACAAACAATAGAATTTTTTATTTATTTGTAGCGTGATTTACTGTTTGCTGTGGTTTTCGTTGTTTTTGTACCTTGTGAAACGAATCATCATTTTTTATAGACTTAAGAGTATAATTATTAATGTGGAGAAAAGTCAATTAGAACACCTCACATGGAATGGCACGCGATCACTTTGGATTGTAGGTTTTTTTCATGAGAACACTGAGGGTGGCTTGTGAAATTCACAGCGATCTTTTTATGGGGTTGTTGTTGTAATTGCCTGAAAAATTGATACCAAGTTGGAAAATTTTAAGTAATTAAATTTGTAGGCTTTTGAGTTTTATTTGTAATGGTTTTACAAATGATTTCTTATGTACAGCGTTGACAGAGAAACAAGAAAAATAATTAAAGAAAATTAATTCTGAAAAAAAATAAATTTTAAATAAAAAAATAAAACAAAACAATAATTTTAACAGTTTTTGTTTCAATTTAGGCACACAAGTTTTTAACGCACCTATAACCTTTCTAAAGCTATTCAAGAGCTTTCTACATTTATTAAATACAAACCAAAGTCATTAACTGCAAATCATTTAATGATTTATATTGTAGAAATTCCTTTTTTGTTTTATATTTTGTTGCATTTGAAATAAAACAAAAAGTATTTTGTGAGCTTTCAAGCTTGTCTAAAGCTTTGTGAGCTTTCACTTCTTTATAAAGGTGATAATAAAATCACATTACGGCAGGTATTTTATGTTAAAAGGCTGAACTTAAAGTATTTTTATTATCTTTCTAAAGCTATTTAAAAGCTTTCTATATTTATCAGGTACAAACAAAAGTGGGTAACTGTAAATCATTTAATTTTTTATAGAAATTAACTTAAAGTTTGACTGTTAAATACTTTTTCGCTACCGCTGAAATAAAATAAAAATATTTCTGAGCTTTTAAGCTCGTCGAAAGCTTTGCGAGCTTTCACTTCTTTGTAAGGACGTTAGAAAAATTAAATTACAACAGGTATTAAGTATTAAAAGGTTCAACTTAAAGTGTTATTATAAGATTATAACACTTAAATTTTAGTCAAAAGCTTTGAAAGCTCTTTCCTTCTTATTAAATGAAAAAGCTTCGTATACAATTTATTATTAGCGGACTTTTATGAGTCTATAAGTATATTTGATACGCTATTTTATTAAGCCTTAGAGTCTTATTAAAACAATTAAATTAAAATATAGAATAAGAAAAGCTTTATGTAACATACAAAAGCTCAAGTTTATTTAAAAAATATTCATAAATCCATAATATAAGATCGTTATGAATCATGAAATGATTTATGCACCGCTATAAAGCTTAATGTGATACATTTTCTGGAGTACAAGTTGTTTTAAATATTTTTTTTTTTAATATTCTATATTTTCTAAAATTAAGGTTATAATTTCTCTTCAAAAGTTGCGGTTACGTTTAAATCTAATCATTGAGTCATTATAATAAATAACACTAACATTAATTTGTGCCCAAAATGCTGGATAATGCTTTAATATGCATGACACAAAGCCAAAATCATTGTTTCACACTGCTTCATAAATTTCCGAAGGAGGCGCCTGCGGGTAGGCTACATAAAATCAAAGCATACTCATAAACCCCTAACACTCATGAGAGTTTCAGTGCTTATTATTTCATTATACACACTAATTGCGTGGCTTGTGGCGTAATTCAATTATGTGGCAACACTGTTGGTCAATTTCTACAATTTTCTAATATAAGAAACAAAATTATAGCACATGATTCCAGATGTGAGCAGTGTGGTAATACAACCAAAAGCATTTAAAAAAACATAAAGCAAAAAGTGAAAACAAATCGCTAAAAAGCAAATAAAAACAAAGGAATAATAAAGTAAATTCGCGTACCTTCGCCCAACAAATTCACCGTGAAAAATGTGCGAGCCGCGTGGGCGTATACGCAACCTCAATTCTGGTTTACAATTGCTAGTGCGCGCGCGTCTTATTGGCGCTCTAATAGTTTGCAACACTTAAATACTGCGTGTTACAGAAAAAACAACAACAATAATAATAATTATAACAACAACAACTTGTGTGTTGGTTTAAACATTTTCGGTTGGTAACTTAAGGCACACTTAGAGCTCACAGTCGCCGTCGGTTGCGCACAACAGCCACAGCCAACATGACGTCGCAGACGAGCACTTGCAACAGCTTCTTCCAGGAGCATGCGAACAGCGCGCTGAATCAATATTTTCAGCAACTGAATTCGAATGCGGCTGCTGCGATGAGTAGCAGCAACAACAGTGATAGCAGCGCCAATGAAGGCGGCAGCAGCATGACCAGCTCATCGATGGAGGGCAATCGCAGCAGCGTTAGCAGCATTGATTCGTCGAAATCGGTGAATAGTAACGGTAATGGCGGCACAGCAGCACAATGGAACAATATGCAGCAACAACAGGCGCAACAGCAACAACAGCAGCAGCAGCAACAGCAACAACAGGCGCAACAGCATCAACAGCAGCAGCATCATCATCATCAGCAGCAACAACAACATATGCATCATAACCAGCAACAGCAGAACTCACACCAGCAACAGCAGCAGCAAGCGCAGCAACAGCAACAACAGCATAATCATCATCAACATCAGCAGCAGCAACAACAAACACAACAACACCAACAGCAGCAGCAGCAACATACACAGCAATCGCATCACCAGCACCACCAACAACAGCAGCACCAACAACAACAACAACAGCAACAACAGCACTCCCACCAACAACAACAACATCAGCATTCCGCAGTGGCAGCCGCCCACAACCAATTGTCCGCACTTAGCCAAACACTCACACAAAATTTGGCCGCCGCCGCTGCCGCATCCAATGCCACCGCCAACACCAACCCACACTCGATCTTCGGCTCCGGCAATTTCCATTACAAAACCAACAACTCATGGACAATACCCACCTTATCGTGCTACCAGCGCCTCTACAATGAAAACCAGCAACATTATCATCGCCAATTTGGCAATGGTGGCGGCAGCGGTGGTGGCAGTGGTGGCTCCAGTAACGGCGGTGTTGGCGCCGGAGGTAACTCCTCCGATTCGCAAGCGTTGTCACAGGTCGCCGGCGGTGGTGGCGTTGGCGGTAACAACAATTTGGGCAGTTGCAATGCGAACGCTGCTGCTGCATCCGTGCAACATGTTGCTAACGCTGTGGCGGCCGTTGTTATGGCCAACGAGCAGCATCAAAGTCATTTGAACAGTTTAAAGGCGCGCTTTCAGGCACCGGGCAATGCAGGTAAATACGGGAGGAGCACTTAACATAATTATATTTACCAGCAATTATTTTTGTTGTGCTTGAATCGTTCTTCTAATATCAATTTTAATGCTTAAATTGCTCTCTGAATGTATACGCACTGGCTCTCTCGCTTGCTCTACGAGCGACGAGCATCAAACAGCTTCTAGCGATCATTAGATTTTTATTGCGCTCTCAAATGCAATCTCTAGAACTGCATTCCGGTGCAGTTTACGCTAACTGCGCTGTCGCAGTTGCCGCCCGCTGTGGCTGTCAGCGTTGCATTTTAATTAATCAGCCGTTACTCACCTTTTTCCCCACGTGATCCGTATTTGATATTGCATTTGCGTTTGCACGTACTTTCCTATACACACATATACATATGTACATATATCTGTATATATATACTGTAATTACCCATGAACAAACAAATATCACTTGACTAGCTGGCGCTCTTTAGCTGCGGCATTTAAATGTTGAATCTGAAATATCCAATTTTCGCTCGCTGTGTTATACAGAGCAGTTTTATAACACACTTATGTTAGCTTATGCCAGCTGAAGCTGAGAATTTATGGCGTATGCTTAGCTATATACATACATACATATGTGTAATATAGTATACATATGTATATTGTTTAAAATAGCTCTTCCGCTCATATGCCGTGATAATGACCGCAACACCTTGGCATTCAATTATTTTTGCAAAGTGTTTTCAATGCATAATTGTATTACTAGACAAATCTAATTTTAGCATAAATATATGTTGTCATATTTTGAGCTAGGCTTAATGCCTATGTGATGTATGAGTATATTAGCTTGTATCATAAATTTGATGATCATTTGATGAATGATCTTGATATTGAGAAATAATGCACTAGTCGACGACTGGATCTTGTATGATGACTGTTATATTTTTAGAGATGCGATCGGGCCTCAGAGTTAAGGGTCCTTTTGAGCTTTTTGACCCGAAAACCTGCTGTTTCTTCTCTGAATTTTTGTTGGGAAAGTATACAAGGTGAAAGCTTGAATGCTTCGCCCTGTGCCGAAAGAATTTCATTGAAGCTTTAATAATTTTTTTGATGATCCAAGTTAAGAGTTGGGAAGGTGGCTACCGAATAATGGTGGAAGGGCGGCGGCAACTTGAGCTTATACTACAAATCATAGCTCCTTTATGACGAAGGAGAACCAAGGAAAATGTAAAAATTAAGACTTTTTGAAAAAAAAAAAAGATTTTAGCACTTTTTTGTTACTAACTATTTTTTAAGAAATAATTTTCAATATTGATAGATTAGAGATATCTTACCATTGTGTGATCCTCTAAAGTCAAAGTATTCGACATTCTAGATATATTTCTATCTATGTATCTACTAAAGATATATCTCAACACTCGTAGATATGGAGAGTAATTTTCTGCAACGAAATCGGATATACATAAGAACAGTTTATTTCGGCGAGCTCTTTATAGTCACGAGAAAATATCACAGTCCCTAATTATGAATATCCCTAATGCTTGCATATATAAAATACTTGTAAAAAATTATATAACTGCTGAAAGTGATTTTTGTAATATTCTATTTGATAAATTTTTTCTTTGACGGAAGTCATTCTTATGTGACTATTTTACTTCCTTATCAGCCCATCATTCTGAATCAATTAACAGCAATAATGAGTAGACAGTGAAGAGACTCGCTTTACATTTCCACGTATTGCATTTACAGTTTCTTTCACTAATTAATATTTATTTAGAATATTTTTAGCTGCTTCCGAGTACCTCTATTCAATAATGCACGTGTGTTTGTGCTATACTTAGGTGCTACTGTTAAATGAAATGGTTCACTGATTAGACGAATAGAGCAAGAAGCGGAACGTTTCTAAAAATTTGTCACATTTAATGCTCTGTCCGTCACGGCAGGATTTGCTCATTTACAAATGTCGTAAAGTTATGGAAAAGGCAAAAACAAAAATCATAAAAAGATCGGTCGGAAGGTCGGTATTTAGTGAATGACAATAATGAATCGATGAACGAAAACGTGAATTTCAGCAGATTATACACTTCAGATTTATGGCGTAACATTTTAGAGAAAAGTGAAAATTAAATTTTTTTTTTTTTCAAAAAATATTAAATTGGAAATAAAAAAAATTAAATGAAATTTATAAAAAAAAAATTATTTATAAAATGAAAGAAATATTGATAATAAAAAATTTATAAAAAAAAAATACAAAATGGAAAATTGATATAAAAGTAAAAGATAAACAACTTATGGAAAAAAATATAAAATTTATTAAAATGAAAGATATAAAATGAAAAACAGAATTAAAAAATGTATAAAAAAGTAGAAAATACTATTTTTTTTTAATATATATAAAATAAATAAAAATAAAAAACATAAAATTACAAAAATAGAAAATAAAACATGTATAAAAAATAGAATGTTTATAAAAAACCAAAATAGCAAATAAAAAAGATATGAAAATATATATGTAATTTACAAAAAATGGATGATTAAAAATACAGAAAACAAAAAATTTTTAAAAAGTAGGAATTAAAATTTATTAAAATATTTAAAGCATTTACAAAAAAATAAAAAAACATTTGTAAATTTATAAAAAATAAGAAAAAAATAAGAAATTTATAAAAAAATACAATATAAAAAATGTTAACAAATATATACAAAATTTAAAAAAAATGGAAAATATTAAATAAAAAATAGCAAATAAAAATGTACGAGAAATGAAAAAAAAAATTTAAATTAAAGAAAAAGATATAAAAAAGGTTATAAATATTAGAAAATAAAAAAAATTACAAGGAAAAATCAAAAATCGTAAATAAAAAATTTATAAAAAAAATCAAAAATGGATTTTTGTAGAGGAAGTGAGTCTATTCCACTTTAGCTTAGGATTATATTGCCCTTACGGTGCGCGCAATCCATTAACATTTTCACGGCATATAAAAATATCAATTATAAAGCACTAATGCTTAGGCACTAAGAATAACATATGAGTGTTATATATATGTAAGTACTTTTACATTTGTATATTACTGCTTCATACTCAATTTGATTTGCAAATCAGCAGCTCGAGACTGTTTGGTTTTCAATAAGCAAGCATGTTAAAAGCGAATGAACTTTTTAAAAAAAAAAAAACTAAAAATTCTAAGAAATGTAATTTCAAAATATTGAAAATTGTTTTAAAAAAATTATTAAATTATATAAAAATCTTTTGAAACTTCATGAGTAGCTCAAAATTACTTTTTAGACAAACAAAGCTATCCGCCATCTAAATTCTATTTGCATTTCAAAAAAATATATAAATTTTCTCATAACACGAGACTAAACATTACAATATGCTGCTGGCTCCCTGACGAACCCCTTAATGTACATATACACATATATTTTTTTCATTTTCGTACACACCAAAGCTTCATATGAGTAATGCTTGTCCGCTAAACATGAGCCTACTACCTTAAATGTCACCGTGTTTGTTATTGTACATATGTGCTTGTTTTAAATTCTTTTTTTCACTATTCTGTCACTGCAAATGCATTTTGGCAGAAGCGCGCGAATGCATTGACCAGCAATGCCAGCCACCTGAGCTAACAAAATGACCAACGCCGGCAAAAAATTCAAATCGTATGAACAGCATATGAACGCTCGCAGAAGAAAGGCTGTGCCACACATTGGACTGTAGGCTATCGATGCCTTTTGGTTCGGCGTATGTTGGCATATTCTAAAGAGATTTTGTTTGTGACTTTTTCATGGCATAATTTGGTATTTGTTGCTGTTTAGGCTGCTCTCGGTTGATGTATTAAAATGCATCAATATGATTAGTTACTTTTCAAATTGAAATTCAGTTTCAATGCAAGCTTTTATAGCCGCTGATGCGGCGTTGACAATTTGGCGGTTATTAGAAAAATTACAAGTAAACTTTTATATGAATGTCTGTATATGTATGTGTGTATCCTTTTAGTTATTTATAGAATAGGATAACAACAGCTAATCAACAAGATTAAATTTAATAAAAATAAATATTTGAAATTAGCTGTGAATAGCTTGATATTTATAGTGTGTGAGACATTATAATTTCCAAGTTATTCATAGTTTTGTCATAGTTTATATAGTTTATTAATTTAACATACATATACTCACAGAATAAAGTTACCAATGTTCCAAATTAATATTATAAATTGCACTGTAAATATATAAGCTAAAATGGCACTTAATGTCATTCCATATAAAGCATCCTCGGACATAGCCGGGAGATGTATTGCTGCAAAGGTTGTTATCAGACTCCGGGAAACTTGTTACATGAGTCGTAGAGAGGAACGTTCCAAAATCCCTCTCACATCGATTGCATCCCTGCTAACTCAGACCACTATGTCGCAGCACCTATCCCCAGTGGAATCTTCTCCGCACACATACCTCCAAGAGATATATGGGTGGGCCGGATTCTTGGGAGAATAGGCGCAGTAAACTTTTTAATGGATGGATCCAACCTAAAAGGGAAGATTGGAGAAGCAGTTTTCTGTGGGGAATACTCAATGAACTCTTGTTTCTGACAGTCAGACCACTTCTCGTATATAGAGGAATACAGACAGTCGAACAGAAAGACTGCGATGACCACATCGGGTCAGCTTAGAAGTTCGCTCAAGCCTCCACATCTACCAGCCTCCTTTTGGGTGATAAAAGCAGAGTGTGACCATTTACTCCGTTTTCGAACAAATTCGTTGGAGGCATAGGCTAATCAGCATTAATTTTTACTGTTTTTAAAACATTTGCCTTCAATTTCATGGCATTATGACAAATATTTCAAATTAAAAAATATTCCAAAATTATAGTTTTTTGATATGGCAAAATCGATTTTTTTTCTAGGCTTTGGACCAAACCAGTTTTTTCGATGACGTATTAAGGTCTTTACTTTTACGTTTTTAGTAATTTATATACTATAATTATTAACACAGTTTTTTCTATAAGCTCAATTTCGAACTTTGAAAGGTAATATTTCGATTTTGGAGCATAACTTCGAAAAAAGAAAGACAGTACTGTTTTACTTATGACTCAATCTCTCGAAAAAATATTGATCCAGTACCCAGCCGCGTGTTGTACAGTGATACTATGAACAACAATTTCCATATTTCACTTGATTTCTTTTTGGCTTCTTTATTTTGATCGATTACTGATCACTTTCGATGTACCTTTGGCCGTTTGTTGCTGCTGATAATACAATAATTGGCCTCAGCTTGACACTTATGGTCATTTGAATGGCTCAGATGGCAGTTCAGCTGCTAAACGTGGTTGCGGGCACTAACTGGTTCCTTTGTAAGCGAATTGACTATTAAAAAAAATTAACAAAAACAATAAAAGCCATTTATAAGAGTATGTGTGTATGAAAATACCGATAAATATTTCCATATCCATTTTTATTGAATTTCCCGCGCGTGTCGCTTATGCTTTTTGTTATCTCTGAAATTTATGAAACTTTCGTTTCACTTCTGCCTTATCTGCATGCATACACTCTTTGTTTTGACTGCTTGCTGGCTAAGTCTTTGTCTTTTTGGCACTTTTGACCGGCCAAGACCTGCCCAATTCAGGTGAGGGGACATGACTAACTGCACTCTAAGCTGACTCCACTCTGAGCTCAACTTGCACCCAACAAGTCGAGCCATAATTCCATACTAACAACAACAACATAGTGGCGGGAAGGTCACAAGAAGAGAGCTTAACTATAAAAAGCAATTAAAAAGCGACTAAGTCAAAATTTTTAAATATTCAAAAATTGCGTTTTTTATGGCCTTATCTTTTGATTTATTTTTATTGCTCTACAACCAAAATTAATAAAGAGAGAAATTCAAAATTTAACAGTATGCAACAAAAAATGCTTCAATACCGAAAAGAAAGGTGAAGCCAAATGACAGGCTCAAGTAAAAGCAGCGCTTGCGAATGAGGTGTCAAAGCAAAAGCGCCAAAAATAAATATAAATATATGCATTTTCGTATTATTTGAGTTTTATCCGCCATAAGGAAGTGAACGCTGGTGAGTCTGCGTGGTTGGCGGCGACTTGAGGCAGCGCCTACAGCACAAGCGTTGTTGCTGTAGCGAATTTCGGTTGCTTTTGCTGGCTTGAGGGGCTGGCAAGCACACAACTGGTCGACGTCAGCGCTGCTCTGTGCCGCTGCGGTTTGGAGCAGGGCAGGTCTGCTGCGGTCACTGCGCAGCTTCATTGTTGTTGGCTTTTTGTTTTGGGTGTTACAACTTTCGGCTGCATTTTTGTGTAGCTTTTTTGGCTGCTTAACTCATGTTGTACTCGTCTTTTTGTGTTGTTTCTTTTGTTTATTTACAGTTGCCAGCTTTTTGTAACCATGTTTTTTGGCAGTCTGCAAAGTCATATACTTTCGTTTATGGCATTGTTGTATCTGTAATGCTTTCGATTTCATTTGTGATCTATAGCTTGTGATCTTCAAGTCGAGTTAGCAACGGCGTTAAAGTTGTGGTTAATATATGTTATTATTTGAGATTGTTTTTTTTTTACCTGCTTTTCATGTGAGCTTGAAGTTTTTGAGAGGCTGTCATTTTATGTAGCATTGTTGTTGTTGCTAGCAGCTATTTTTTTGTTGTTGTTAAGTCATAATACTTGTATATTTCTTTTAAGCAAATCCCGTCCTTAAGTACGTCTGACTGTATGTATGCGTCAGTGTCGGCTCTAGTGCCGTATGCGTTGTCTACGCCAATGAAGAAAAAGCCCCAAAGTTTTTGGGAAATCGATCTGGAATTTTGCACTTGTCCTTCTCTACCTTCATATGACAAAATCGTCAATAACAGATCTTTCTAGGATATAACTAGTTGCCAAACAGAATCATCCATAAAATTCAAGTCCTGGTGTGGAAAACATTTTTTATATGACAAGATATCTTCACAAAATTTTTTACAGATGATTTTCTAAAATAATGCTATAATCTTTGAAGCCATCATACAAACTGACCGATCAGTAATCCGATCCTTAAAGGATCTTTTTATACATTTTCAATAAAATATAAATGCATCTGTAAGGGGTATTATCAATTCAGTGTAGCTGTATTTAGTATTTTTTCTCATTTTCTCAAAATATTGATCAACTTTATTTAGACTTCTTGAAAAGTTTTGTCCTTAAGTCTATTTAATTATCTTCTTCAGGCTTTTAAATTGGTCTTTATCAACTTCTCTCTTTTTATTTAAGTTCTTAACAAGAAAAAAATATTTGTTTGGAGGTAGTACATAAATTTATTGCCTGAAAAGTCTTAGTAGGGTAATATGTTTGTCAGTTTCGATCCATTTAAAAGAGTCCAAACCTACAAAATTTTCATTTGTATTTTTTTTTTTTTGATAGCTACCTTTCCCATGAAGAAACTCATTTTATGAAAAACTATATACTTTGAATTTAAATTCTAAAAATATATATATATCGACTTTTTTGCTTACCACAACATATTTGTGTTTGAAACATTGTCACCTAAAATGCAAAATAACTTAACAGCACTTTTCAAAAGTTTACAGCCGAAAGAAAAACGATGTAATAGAAATCACTCATATTGAAACAAAAATTAAGTTTTGGTTATAAAATGGCTATATCTGACAGCGGAAGCTGAAAATTTTATGCTACATATGTATATGTGATATGTTGTGGTGAATCGTCAGCAATAGAAACTACGTTTTTTTTATAATACGTTGTTTTGAATTTTTAATGACGATATGTAAATTCTTATTACTGCTTAGTATTTAATAAAGTAACCATTACTAATTAATTTATTTCGATCTCTCTCTTTGCAGGTAAGCTGAGTGATAACTAAATACCCGTATATTAGAATCAAACTAATTTCATGATCGACGAAGAACTCATTCATCATTAATTACACGTAAAATTTAAAATATGAATTTCGCAAACATTTTACAAAAAGAAAATGGTAAATATTTAACTAACTATTTTTTTCAATTACAAAAAAATAATGGAAAACTAGTCGACTTAAGGATCAATTCGAAGAGCTTAATTTGTCTTTAATATTTTTTTCTTTAACTTGCGAGTATTGAAATTTTGAATTTCATTTTTTTTTTTTTTTTGTTAGGTGTGAGAAATCTTACACAGAAACTTGGCTGTTTTCGATTTGCTATGTTTCGAGTAATGGTGGATCGAACAAACAACTTGAGAAACTCAAATATACAGTAATGGAAAATAATTATAGTATCTTGTATTGAAGAGCAAAGCGCTAACATCATGAGCAGAGAAGTGGCGAATCGAAGCCATAGGATGTTACTTGTATATTAACTCAAGAGTTAAATACATCGAAAGAGTCTACTTTTTGTGCACACAGT